>VZSF01000978.1:199089-253959 GCA_013398295.1 Chionis minor | reverse complement strand
AAAAAAAAGAAAAAGAAAAAGGAAAAGGAAAAGGAAAAGGAAAAGGAAAAAGGAGAAGAAAAAAGGAAAAGAAAAAGAAACAGGGAAAAAGGAAAAGAAAAAGAAAAGGAAAAAGACCTTGCCCTTTGCGGTCACTTTACTCCTTATTGCTACATCCTTGGGAAGGAAAAGGTTAAACACTCAACAACATTTTTCTCTTCTTACCAAGTTAGAGAATTGTACATCAGACACATTGTCTGCCAAATGCTTCATTTACTACCAGCTGCATTTTTACTTTGTTGAGAGATAGCTGAAATAAAATCACTGTTCTTTGTGCAAACAGCATGCTAAATAATGTACGGCTACAAGATTATTAAATAGCAAAGGCATTTGATAATATTAGAGTCAACCACAAGTCCCACTTCTGCTGATGCACAGAATTTTGAGTAATTAGTCATTGCACAGAGTGTTGTATTTATATCCCCTTGAGCCTCAGACGTTAGGCCACAAAGTCAGGAGACAAAGAATTGCTGTTATTAGGAGGACTGTTTTGGATTTATTTATATTCTAAGGCTTTATTTCAGTGTCCACTTCACTCCTCTGGCTCAGGCTTCCTTCAAACCAGAAGATACAGCTAAGTCAGAGAGTTTTAGTATAAACCATATTTTTACAGACAAGACCTCTCAACTTCAAGCAGAAGAACTTCAATGAGTTTGCAAAGCCCCCAAAGAAGCACAACTGGCCTGAGGTTGTATGACAAGCCTGGGAAAAAGGCCTCCCAGGTTCTGTTCTGATCTCTAACAGACTTCTCATGGTTTATATGCAATACATTAATAGCAGCTCCAATTTAAGGATAGATAAATTGGGACACAAAGACGACAAGTAACTCTCCCAAGGTTTTACAGCAAGTCTTTTTCAGACCCCTGGAACTCTTACTCACTCCTTTCTTCAAATCACTAAACCATACTGGCTTCTTTAGACCACAATTACTCCACAGGCCTGAATACTGTGACATATCTAAAATTACATAGCTATACACTTATATGGGGCTTTATTAAAATAAAGATTGTGTAACATCTTCAGAGTTCAATACAAAGCTGCTCAGTGAGCACTCTACTGTTTAAAGACAGCCTTTTTAATTCTCTCCCATAGTAAAAGAGTCAGATCTAATACATTGTAATAAGAAACTAGAAGGAAACTTAATAGGATTAGAACACAAAACATCTGATGACAAATTTATATTGTAGTGATGAGCCTTCATTTTGCAGAACTGATATGAAAAAATAAAGGTAACATTTACGATTATGACAAATAGTACGTATCATCTGCCTCTGAGAATGTTGTACAGAGAGGGACCACATAGAATAAATCATACAGTCCTGTCAAATTTCAGGCATAAGTAGATTAAATTTTGAATTTTATCACGCCTCATAAATTAGTTTCCTGTTTCTAAACACAGCACCCAAACCTGTGATCTCCTTAGCTTGCCTCAGCAGGTTGTGCCCTTTCTGTATCTGAAAAGCACAGCCAGACAGGAAAAATGCTAGTAATGTAAGAAACGATATGGGAAATTTAATGGTTGCGCTTAGAAATACTGTCAAGTTAAACCTAGGCTCTCCATGAAATTGAAAAGGGAGACCATGGACCTGCTGTGATTACCAGGGGCACTATTGTGAAAAGTGATTCCAAATTTTCATCTAAATATTGTGTGCCCAAGTGTCTCCATTTGCCTTTACAGAGAATACAACCATGCCTAAGCCAGATAGGCAGATGCCTGATCTCCTGATTGTTGAGTGTGCTAATGCAGGACTTGTGCGCACACAACATTGGCATGTGTAAACCTAGAGGTCACGTAGAAGCTGATGAAATCTTAAGCAGAGCAACTGTACTATGTATTTAAAAGACCAGATGGGAAGGAAATTTGGAAGTCACCCTAACTGATGCAGGTGTGTATGGATGCTGTTGGGCATCTTGATCCAAACTGGGCTCTGGAACAAACTAGAGGTTACAAAAACTAACCTTAAGTACTTCACCCCAAAGAGTGACCTCCGTGCTGCCACTTGGAAATGGGGGAGTGGCAGCGGGGCAGATGTCATTTTCCACTGATGCTCCTGCGTAGGAGAGATCCTGCCTGTGTCAACCCTCTGATTCGAAGCAGGAATCCTAGACAGGACACGCCACCTTTGACTGCAAGGAGCAACCACAGTGAAAGGCAGAGCCCCAAGCCCTGGGGTGCAGCCCCAGAGCCAGCAGACCTGTTCCAGTCTGCTGTAGCCACTGACCACTGGAGTGCCCTACCTCCAGAGGAGGCCTGGCATGGACGATCCTCTAAAGCCCAGACCCTGAGCAACCTGGAGCTCCAGACAGCTCGATTGCCCCCGCAAAGCCCACCTGCACGTACCAAGCCCTAGGTGGGCCTCCAGCTTGGGCTCTGCTTGGTCCTCAGCTGTCACTTGAAGCGCTCAGCTCTATAAGATCCCGTAATGCTTTTTTGCAAAATGGAAGGGAACTAATCTCACCGCTGGCTAAATTCCAGCTTGGAGTAATTACATTGTTCTGACAAATTTTCCTTGGCAGTTTCAATGGAATATAATTAGTAAATGTAAATAGATGTAAATAGTGCTGTTAATTACCCTTTGCATGATTGTCAGAAACAGAGAGGGAGAGTGAGGGTGAAGGGGCAAAAAGAGCAGAGCTTCGCTCTCCAGTATGGACGATGTTGTGGCCTTCTCTGTCATCAGACTGCGTGTGTCCCTGCCAGGACGGCACGTTCAGGCCTACTGCAGCAGCAGATGCTACGACCCAGGATCACCGTGTGGTTCATCACACACATCATCCGCTTCACCTCAAGTACAGTTTTGACCTGACGGTGTTCGGTCATGTCCCACAGCTGTGTTTGCAAGCACCTCAGCTGTGCTTCTGCTTCAGCAGCAGGCAAACTGCTTNTATGATTGTTTTCTGTGAAAAATGCCTATCAAATTTGTGAATGGTTTGTGAAACCTTCTGCTACCAACTGAAGAAGTGTCATATAAATGGAATTACATAATTATCCTTCACAGCTATTTTAGCGCAGCTTCATGTACTCGTTTCACCTAAAGTGGAAATAGCTTCTTCCAAAAATAAATGCATATATTTAATTTAATGTAGTCAAGTAGATTTAAAAGCAACTATTTAAAGTAATGAAAATAGATTATAATGTATACCTTTCTTATATGATGTACATATTAGTACTTTTTTATGTGTCAAACGTCTCTTAGGTACATCATCTGCTTTAAATACAAATTGATATGGCTAGTGGGCTTAGTCAGACATTTGTTTCATACAGAAAATCTGAGGATGATTTTTCAATAATTTACTTAATTTTTATTCAAAATTTACATATAGAAACTAGCTAGCAGAAACTAGTAAAATGAAGGGAAAGTTTATTTTCTTAACAAAAGCTTGTTGCACTATTTAGCTATAACAGGAGAAACAGATGTTTCAGCTTTACAATACCACATCTTGCAAAACTTCCTTCTAAACGACTATTCGTGCTCTACATGTTTTGGACTCTGCATGGAGAGCTCTGCTAACAGTCATGGGAAGCATTGCATACATTAGTAAAGCCCACATTAAGATAATTAGTGCTAAAAAAAAAAAAATCAACAACCCTTTTTTTTCCCTTTATAGTATTGATTTAGTGTGGGTGAGAAATGCCAGATTTCCAATCTTGAAGATTCACGTTCCACCACAGAGCGGGAGATGGAGCCAGCTTTTCCCAGTGTTCTGCCAATAAACTCTTAGATTAACCATCTCAAGGGCTAGGAGGAAGAGCCAGGCTCTATGGTCTATCAACCCTTAGTCTTGCTGATAGACCTATGAACATGGAGAATAGGGAACACACTACCTAGGACAAGGAACTCAAATTCTTAATCTTTGTGGCTGTACCTACCCAAGCATTTTCTCAACAAAAAATTTCAAAATCGCTGTGGGCAACAGCAGAAATGACCAGAAGGCGGCATTGAGGCTGCGCTGCTGCAGAGAGGACTCTGGGCAGTGGTAGCAGCTGTGGGAAAATTTCTCCATTGGAAGAGGCCTTTGAAGCTCATCTTGTATCTTACATCTTCTAAATGGAAAACTGTTTCAATACAGGCTGTTTTCATACAGACTCTGTAACCTTTTGCAAATCCTGTGATAGGTTATACACATCATTTAACTTCTTGTCTAGCAGTAACTTTACCTTCTGCAGAGCCAAACAACACCAATATGGATACAAGCCCATAACCAGATGTGATTGGATTACGGCATCTTAACGAATTACTGCCTGGTCCCTCAAGATGATGAAGTCAGGGCAGCTTAAGGTAGCAGCTTTTGTTCAGCATTAAATGGCTTGCTAAGAGCATGCATGTGAACAGCTCTGAGTACTCTGAGGGTAGGTGGCTACTTGCTAAAACAGCTTACAGATTATTCCCCTGCAGAAGGATCCATTGCAGACATGTCTCTGAAGATAATAACATGTCCTACTAGAACATTTAGTATTTATTTTAGTAATAGAGCTATCCAAGTTAGTTGAGGATGACATGATTTTGCTTAGTGTTTGGAAGGGTTGCTTTAAAACCACTTGTTTTCAGGCAAAGTGATAATCAGTCTAAGCACTGTAAGACTTTTATAATGGAAGGCCAACACATCTTTTTTCATTCAGTCTGCAAAAGTAAACCGAGCACAGCTGTTTTACTGAAAACAACCCACTGGTATTTAAGTAGATTAACAAAATTAACTGTGAAAATTCTCTGCTATGTGAAAGCCAATAACCTGTTGGCCACAAGGAGGCAGGACAAGGATTCAGTAAACTCAAAGAAATTGCTTTTTAAAAAAAAGAAAATTAGAAAAAAAAAAAAAGAGAATAATTAAATTAGTTCTGTCATGAAACTCTGAACTGCTAGGCAAGATAAAAAGCACTTTTCAGCCACAGTGTGTGGTTTCAGTATTGCTGTTTTATTCCAAAAGCAGCAAATATCTTAAGATATCAAACAATAGCTGATCTGGCAGCAATTTTCTGCTTCTTTTGAAGAAGCAGATCACACATGTTTCTTCTTCATCACTTCTGTGTGATGTAGAGAAAAACTCTTACACTAAGCTTTGATAGCAATAGTGGATTTACCAACTCAGAGCAAGAAGCCATACTGACAGGTTCACAAGGAGTTGCTCCCAAGCTAATAAATCCTGCTTCTGGGCAGCTTTGGGAGCTCTGCCCTTCACTCCCTTGGCACTTCTTATTCTGTGCTAAAAGCAGGCAGAGGCAGTTTGGTGTCTGTAGTCCCCTACCAAGAACATTATGCACAGTACAGTTCAGTGATGCCTCCCTTAACCAGAACTTCATGGTGTTTCAAAATCAGCGCTAACGGGAGGGCAAACTTCTAAATGACAAATGGGAAAAAGAGGAAAATAAAGCCAAACTATCCCTGTTTCAGAGTTGAATTGAAAAGGATTAAATTTAACAGTGAAACAAAGCCTTTCACAGTTTCAGCACATCACAGTCCAAATCTATGAGTGACCTTCTGTTTTAGACGAAGTGACTTTACTCCTAGCTCTGCCCCTGCACGCTACCGAGCTAGGTAATTTCAGTCCCCTACGCCTCTGTTTCCTCATCTTTTAAGCAGTTGCTTTCCTTCTTTGTGAAGCAGTATGAGGTCCACGGATAAAAAACATGCTACAAGAACTAGTTATTATTAATGCAATTCAGCTATGGAATGCACCAGATGGTAAAATCTCCAGGATTTTAATGAACTATTGTAACAGAACATATGTAATATGACGTTATTATAACAGGCATTTAAATGTATAGTTAGTACATACAACGTGACCTGCTCTGCTCTCAGTAACTCCACTGGAATTATTTTGGATTTATGTCAGATAATACTAGGAACACAAAATAGACCCATATGTGCAATGTGGTAAGGTTTTCATAGCAATGCTATCTTAACTATTGCCTGCCCTGTTTTTATTTTTTGCTGGGGGTACTGTATTTAGTGGTCTGTTAGAGTATGCCTTCTGCATTTGATTCTGAGCCTGAAGTAGAAGAACCACCTCATGTCAAAGACCAAAATGCCTCTGACCAAGTCCTCCCTTATCTATCATCATAAAATAGTCATCACGAAGCAGCAAGAACTTTCTGGGTTTTTTTCCACTACATTCTGTAAAAATTATGTCTTTGATCACCTTATGCTAGACTTAGTGAGCAATTCATGCTTATGTCACAGGAGCCAAACATTCAGTTTCAGACTGTGAGGGCAGTAGTATCTCCTTTCTCCCACAGCATTTGAATTCTGGACAAGATGAATTATATGACTGGGCAAAGGTGAAAAATCAGGACTGCCGCTCAAGCCACTGGCATCACACATTACAGTGAGAGACAGGTACTGACTTCAGTAAAGGAGGAACATCGAGATACTATCAGTATGTATAATAATTCTAGCTCATCTACAATACAGACTATAAAACTCAAGTGAGCTGACATTTAATATATGAGAGGCTGGAAGCAAGATATCAATTTCACATCATAAATTAGCCTTTGTGCTAGTGCCCAAAGATTTGCCTGATTACTCATTGCTTTCCCTTAGTGCTTAAGCAGTCTTTTCCAAAGCAAGACAGTTAAACCACAAAAACGTACCGTAGTGTCCACAGCCCTGACCTTCCCAGCAGGAACGTGCTTTGGAATGGGTTCTTCTACTGATATCATCATGCAGCCTTCTGCTCCAAGAGTAACAATTACGAGCTTACACCCTCTTTCTAACAGCATGCGTCCCACCTTTTCAGCATCTTCAAGGTTGCCAACTGGGATGCCCGTTAAAATTTCTGCCTGGAAAATAACCCACGCAAATGAAAATCATAATCTGACAGCATTCATTTTTGGAGAAGAGTTGCATTTGAAAACAGTATTTAGTATCTTTTTAAAATGTGTGTTATAGGATGATCACGAAACCACTTCCTACGCTGATATTCAGCTATGTCTTGCTCCTCGTTTGAAATCAGCGTGTACTTCGGGCACAGCAGACTAATGGAGAGCAGCCTAGGCAAAGACGCAGAAGGCAGGGTTCTGTTCCAGTTTCTATGACTTGCCTGGCATGCAACCCTTAGTAAAATCACATTTCTCCCACGTGCCTCAGTTTCTTCATCTGTGAAATGGACACAATGCCACAGCCTTGGCAAAAACATTTCGTGGTCTAATGTGAAAAATGCTGCATGGCAACTTGGTCACTATTGTTGGGGGATATTTATCACTAAGTGAGAAACTTATCAAATTCCTTTTTAAGTTCTCACTGTTCAGCTAGAGAGAAATCACAAGGGAAAATGTCTTCAAGGAAAAAAAATAGTTGCTCAACTTTGACCACCCTGTTTACTTTTGTATATATTTTTAGATAGGAATACCTAAAAGCTATCTGAAAACCTCTTTGGGCAAAGATCCATTACAAGATTATTATATATTTGTGTTATGGCCATGTCCATCGGCCTCTGTCAAGACTGAGACTCTTCTGTTGGCTTTGTACAAACACAGATAAACTCTTTTTCTACCAGATGGTGACCTTAAGTCAACTTGTCCCAGTTGGCTCTTAAAATTAATCCACACAACTAAGAGCAAAATTTCCCAAAAATCTGCAATGAAGACTCAAGAATCAAGCATCCTTTTTGCCACTTCATGAATGTTTTTGATGACATAGCATTGTCAAATATCATGTACTCTTTGTCAGGGAAGACAGCAAGAATGAAACAGGAAGAAAGGGAAGAGAAAATACAGCGTGTTTTATCTCAAACAGTCTAGCAGGCAGTACTCCTGCATAATACAGCATGCCTTCAATTGTAAGTAAACAGGTACATTATACTTTGCTGTCTTTACTAAATTTTGTCCTGCTTGCTTGAGAAGAGGGAAGTCCTACTTCATCTTGCACTACAAGGCTGTTGCTGGATCCTGCAAAATGCAGTTTGAAGTATTTTCAGATAACCGCCTAGTAATGGGCCACAGGTTCCACACTTAGGGCTTATTTTCAGTGGAAAACTTACTTTGGAACCTATTCACCAGTTACACTTCCTGACCTCTGCTGCACGGGCAGCTCAGCTTCTTGGGAAGCAGATGCTGAAATATTTCAAACTACCTTCCTCTGCATTAGTAAAACTCGAGTCCAGTGCACGTACTTCTTGATATAACAGACTGTAAACTACTGTGCTGAAACAACTGCTCCACGAAGCCCGGGCCATGTCTGTAGTAAAGAGAGGGAGGGCAGCAGCCGGGGACAGGAACTACTACAGCCATCCCAAAGTAAACCGCCCCCAGCTGTGAGTCAGCGCCCGCTGCTCTGCTCACCACTGTCATTTCCTGTGTTTCAGCCTGACCCAGGAGAGAGAAGCCACCCTTAGGCTCTGAAGGGACAGATTATGCCAACACACTCCCCAGAGTTTATAGTATCATTAGCAGAGTACTTGCTGGTTTTAATTTTCAAACTTATAGGACCAAGTTCTGCAGTCCCTGCTTAGACAAACGCACAAATGATTTCAAGTGTTGTTGAGCTGATCGCTACAAGGCAGAACCTGGTGTGGCAGGCCTTGGTGGGTAAACTTGTGCACTGCAGGGGCAAGGTGTGGTTAACACACACACACGCAATTTAAAACTACTTTTTTTAACTGCAGTGATCCCAGACAAGAATATAGTAAGCTTTAAAGAATGAGAAGGCAATGAAACCTGTCCAATTTTCTCTTTGGCATGCCACCATGCTGTTCAAACTCCTCCTGCAGTAAAAACTATTTAAACTATTAAACCTATTTCAGTTTTTAAAAGGTTATAAAAGTATTTTCAAATAAGATTGGTTTTTTTTCCCCAAAAAGTATCTCAGAAAATCTTTTGAGTGTATCCTCTTGCAAGGCTTGCAAGGAGTCAACGCACCAATAATGGCTTTGGAGAAACTAGGGATAGATAATAAATAGTATTAAAATATATACTTATACTCTATTCTAATATTCAAGTGTCTAAAGAGTCTGTGTCTCATCATGAATTTTAAGATCTCTGGAGCACAAACTATGCATTCCTGTATTCAGAACACCTAGTGCATTATGTTACAAGAATAAAAATGGATTAACACAAATCCTTGAATCAAATCCTTGTGAAATCCTTGAATGAAACTGGTGAACTAAATAGCCAATGTACTTCATGACGGGCAATAATTCCAAACATTCTACCTATGTTGCAAAGTCTCCAAGACAAAAGTGTGTTTGGTAGAGAAACAGTAAATCTAATTTGGGTTTATTGACCTGGTATTTGCACTTCTGTAAGCTCACAAGCAAGGTAAATGAAGTACTTAAATATAATAGTCTTCCTAATGAAAAGCACATGCCGTATGCTTAGCCTTAACGTTGTACCACTCTTTGTGATTGCTGTGTCCCAAGTTAACAGGATTTTTTACTTGGGTAGTGAAAGAATTGTTCTGGGACTGATATGTGAAAGATTTTACAGAAATCTTTCTTTTCATCTTTACACTGCTTATACCAATAAACAAAACTATTTTGGACAGAGTCTGTATAAAAGTAGATCTTCAACTGCTTGAAACCACTATCATCTAACTCATCTACAGCAGGATGGTAAAACTAAAAAACACTGGAACAAGCTGGAAGAACCATAAAAGCAGCAGAAGCCAGACCGATTCTGTGCCAATAATTAGAGATTGCGGTAAATGTCAACTGATGTTAAATACTGTGGTGAGTTTTTAAGTTCCTCCCTTCAGTAGAATCGCATTTAAAAAACAAACTGTGGTACAATTGAAGGAAATAACTAATGGTTATGTAAAGAAAAAATTAAATAACAATACTAAAAGCCCAATGTGGACATTTGCCATAGTACTGTACAAAAGAGCAGCAAATTAAGAATTTTATTTTTCTGCAGCTAGTCTCATAAAACTCCTCAGTTAAATGGGCCTATTAAAGCAAGAGGACATTCCACAAAACTGCTGTCAGAATAAACCTATGACGGGTATTATATAATTAATCTACACAAAAATGTCTTAATTTTGTTTACAAAACGGGAAGAGAAATTTAACTGAAGCTTTTAATTTAACTGATATGAAAGTTCGTGGCCATAATTCTCACTAATCTTAGTTAAGTCTCCATGTCTCTTTAGACTGTGGAGTCTAGTCACAGTAAGTTGACACAAACCAGCACCACTACAGAAGAAAAATAGTCCTGTTTTTTTCCCCTTTCACTCCTGTCCCCATGGCCCATTCTTTTGCATGAGCACAGCCGTCTATGCGGCCAGGAAACAAAATGAATTGCAAAGCAGATCTGTGTTAAAATTAATACCACCTCCAAAAGCCATTGATTAACTTCTTTCAACAGCGGTGCTAGTTTAGACTGGCTAAAAGTGAGAATGGAACTATGATATGAACCTTTGCCAAGTGTTCCTAGCTGTGGTGCGTTTGGGGCAGCCTGTGGCTTACACAGCCACTTCCAGGGAGATGTTCTGGATCCTCTGCTTGGCATCTGCAAGACCAAATCTGCAGCGTGGCATCTAGTTTTGGGATCCCTGGAACAAGTCAAGACACTGACACATTACAACAAATCCAGTGGGAGGCCACCAAGACAGCCAGGGGGGCAGAGACCAGGATATACAAGAAGAAGCTGGGAGAAGCGGGTTTGTTCAGTCTTAAGAACACAAGGCTAAGGGGATATCGAAATGCTGTCTACAGCAATTTAATGGCTGGGCATAGAGAAGATGGAGCCAGACTCTTCTTGACGGTGCACAGAGATAGGGCTAGAGACAACAGGCACAAGTGGAAACATGGGAAATTCCAGTGTTAGGACAAGCTTTTTCACCACAAGGGTGATGAAGCAGTGGAACAGGTGCCCAGAGGTCGGGCGGTCTCCATCCTTGGAGATTCAAAACTTGACTGGACAAAGCTGTGAGCAATCTGACCTAAATTGACCTTGCTTTGCCAACATGTTGGACTAGAGACCTCCAGAGGTCTGTTCCCAACTTCTGTGATCCTCAGCAAATGTAAACTGGTAAAATAGCAAGAAGTGTTAATTCTCTGTGGAGCAGTCCATCATTTGGACTGCTTTTTGTGCACCTAGCACAATAACAACTTTGCAAATGTTGCCAGGTACTGCTGGAACAGAAATTGTAACTAATAATAGGGAAACTGTGCCAGTTTTAAGGCTAACCCATCTAAAACTACATATGATAATTTAAAATACTTTTAATTTTAAATATTTAAACACAGTGAGCCAGTTGGCTTCAACTTGGCTTGTACCTTAGGAGGTTTCTTTGAGAATGACACAACAAGAACTCATCTCATTAATTCTAACACATGTGAACAGTCCCAAAGAAGTAGTGAGACAGATTTGGTGTATAAGCAATTGCAAGATCAGGCCACAAGCCAAGCTAGTTCCAGTTGTTTCAAATTATGAAATTTTTACATACATGCAGGCAGCAATACTTATCGTGCTAGAATAATTAAAAACTGATTGAAATGAATTGGCTTGAAGCTATTCCCTCCCCTCCCAAAAGTAACATCTTTCATTTTAGACTAAATATGGGAAATTTCATAGTTTCCAGCAACTGATAAAATGGAGTTTAGAACAAAGTTGGAATTAAAATATACTGTGAATTGCTGGCAACTTCTACATAATGGAGCAATAGTAGCTTTCCATTACTTGGAACAGAAAAGGCAAATTCAAGAGATGTTCTGAAATACTTTAATTCTAAAGGACCTATTTTTTGACTACTAGAGATACCAATTATTTTTTCTTAAGAAAGACTAGCCTTAGTATTAATCTCCCTATATTAATAAGCAGTATCTTAAATGTCCTAATACAAGACTCCAGATACAGTTTTAAAAATTTGATATTCTCTGAATGTTGTAAAAGTCAATACTGTGTCTTGATTTTGGACATACTAACAAGAATTTCCGTTATTAATATTTCTTCCAAAATGATCCTGCCTCTAGTAATAAACAACAACGCTTAAAAGGAAATAGTATCCACTTTTCCGTTTTATTTTTAAACATCTTGCAGCTTTATTTAACAAAATTAGCAATCGACTTACATTTAGTTGTACTGCTGTCTACCACTGAAGCCCCAAAGTATTCTGTTAGCATTTAATTAATTCTTTGCTAGGCCTTTCTTATTTAGATCATAAGTCTGATACCCATTTTACATAAGGCAGAAAGCAGTTCCCAGTTTTGCATTCAAAATAGCTTGACAAACTAAATCATTTGCTGTAACCATTTAGGAGTTTTCCTTCTCCTGAAGCGCTCCTCAGTATTCTTTGAACGGAGAAGCAGCTGTTCTTCAAAACGTTTAGGACCAAATTGAAATCGCTGATGTGCAATATATTTTGGTTCATAACCTGCAGGGCTATGTAATTGCATGCACACACTAAATAAGAAAAACAACACATGAACTGTATTGACATTGTGGTTGTGCCTAGAGCCATACTGCAGCAAGGAACCACACAAATACATGGAAAAAAAATGATAAGTATTCCAAAGAGCTCATCTTGTATAGGGTTGTCTCGTTTTCAACATTTATAGATGACTGAAAAGAACAACCATTGGTTTTCACTAAGATGACATTAGACACATTTTTTTTTCATTAGAAGAATTAAGGGAATGGAGAACTAGCACATTCCTGCACAAACCTCAGGGATTAGGCTGTGCTACATCTGGGAATTAACAAACTAGTCTCAACAAGCTTGATCTTTCTGGGAAAAGATAAAACTGAACTACGGGCTAAGCAAAGAAAGAACTGATAACCTTGCAAGATTTGTTCGGAGTTTTTTTGTTCATGAACCACATAAAAAGAAAGTAATGTCAGACATAAAAAAAATTATTACTGCAACAAGTAAGAGTGAAAAGAACAGCTTGTGAAGAGCCTTCTAGACAAACTAATGGTAGATAATTCACTGATAGTATAATTTTGTTTGCTTTTCTCTAGCACATAAATCCGTAAGAACAAGCTGTGCTGTTAGACCAGATACAGCATGTGATTTCATTAAATCCTAAAGCATTTAATGAAGGATGAAGTATAGTGTGTGGTGTTGTATTTGATACTCGCATGTTTGGGATCTGACATCCCACAGCTGTCTTAAACTATAGCTGACATTTTTAAACTTTTATTCTGTGACAAAGGCATCACAAATTAAAACTGCTGACCTTCATGACAGTAAGTAACAGAAGCTTCTGACTCAGAAATAATTAAAAAAGTAAATATAATCTTGTCATCTTGTCTTAGCATATACATCTGTGTTAAGAAGAACGTTTTATAAGCAGTTGGATGGCGCTAAAGAGTTAATCTTTAAACTCAAGATGATTTATTAACTATTTAAAAGACCTAGTAACGATAAAGCAGTAATACACTATTTTTTTTGTGGTAGTATCTAAAATCCTAAATAAAAATAAAAAAAGATCCCAAAAGGGGTAAGGCTGGAACATAAATAGGATTTTGCCTAGAAGAAAGTTATTTGAGACTTAGAAATACCAAGTAGGAGGAACAATGGAGCTGGAGCAGAACATCTCAGGAAGACAGTTGTAAGCAGCACATTCCAGAAATTTGGCCATAGAGAATAATTAAAAAATGCCACCATAAAATCAGAATGGCTATAGTGGCTCAGAGCAAAGGTCCATCTTATCCAATTGCTCTTTTCTGACTGTGACTGCTAGTATCTACTGGGGAAAATTAAAAAAAAAAGTCTCTAAAGATCTTTTCCCAGTATATATTCTGGATCATCAGAGACGTAGGTACTTCCTGATTTAAGAAGATGAAGGAAATGTAGATGTAGTTGGTTGAATGGACAAAGTTAAAAAAATTAGAATTATCTCTAAGATTTGTAGAATTAACTTATTGCTTTTAAATGCCATACAAAGATGTGACTGGTAACCTTTATTTGGGTATGTAAACATTTATCTCTGTATCAAACTTCTCAAGTGCATACATTATGAGGATCTGAAATTAAAGTAAGTCATGAAAGAAAACAGAAAACAGATGGCACATGAATATATAACAATTACTAAAAAAACAACTTTCAAACTTGTGACATAAGAAAAACAAATGCTTCATTTTTCCTCTCTTCTCAGCAAAAAGAAAGGAACAATGGCAATAGTTCATCCCTGAAAATCAATTCAATAACAAATCAGACACGCAGAGAGGTTGAAATCAAACAGAATTGATTATTACAGTCGTGCTAATGTAATTGATTTCATTGTAAAGCATGAAAAGGTGGCACATGTATGAAAACGTATTTATGTGCCATTCTTGTTCTCAGAATATGCTGTAGGAGTCCCACACTTGGATCAGTGCTCCCATGATATGGCTGGCAGGAACTTCCGTAGGTCTACCATCTCCACCAATTCAGAAGAGATAAGCCTCCTCAACAACAGAGGGCGTATTTCTGTGCCTGATTCTGCATACAGTGATCTCAGCTATCTTCAGATGTTAATTACTTTTTGAAAGAAAATAGCTGAAAAGAATGCAAACTATAACCCCGGCTCTGCAGGAAAGGTAGATGAGTGAGCAGGGATCTATTATAATTATGCACCTGTATTTCTTGTTCTCCAAATAGAATTAATTTTCTTTTCTCCATGTGGTGGTAATAATAATACACCCTGGCTCCAGCAAGCTAAACTTCTCAAAGAATGTCTCTTTCAAGACTGTCCTCTAGCAATAAAGTATAACAAAGGGAAAACTTTAACATGTGTGTTGCAAAGAGCAATGAGAGAAAAGTCAGGAATAGACAAGTAATGAAAAACAAAGTTTTGTTTCTAACACATGGGGGATAAGTTTTCACAGGGGAAAAAAAAAGTAACTAGTGACATTATGAAAAACGCAAACAACAAATGACATTTACTGAATTGGTGGGAGAGTATGGGTGTTCTCATCCCAAAATGTGAGCCGTTGCACTGTTTAGCCAATGCAGGGGCACAGTCCAGGCATAAATGCTTTCTGAAAATATGAAGAAAACACGAAGAAAACACCAGATGGGTGTCCTGCAAGTCCCCTGAACAAGAATAAATACTTTGCCTTAGCATTCTCTTCATCACGTGTAATTGAGTTCCGATGGCTGTTGGGCAACATCTGAGCCACAAATGATATCACTGCCAGTTACACTGGAAACTTGGTGTTCCAGAGACCTGAGGAGCCATGGCATCTCCCACCTTGCTATTTTGCTTCTTCCTGAATGCTATGGAGTATTTGAACTTGGAAGGCACATACTGGAACATCCCAGAATAAAACTTAGATGTCCATTTGGGTTACTTTGATTTGAAAATGCTAAAAGAGTCGTGGACTAAGAACTTCTGATATGGTTTGTGATGGGTTTTAACAGAAATTTCAAAACAGGGTAATTGAGTCTTGAAGAACTTACTCTGACAGACATTGTCATCAGACAAAAAATCCTTTAAGTAAGAAGGGACACGCTTTTCTCTTGGGCCTTCCCCCTCCTCTCCACCCAAAGGCATCCTGTTCACTGCAGAAATCATGTTTGTTGGAGATAACTTTAACTACAATCAGGGCACGGCTTCTATCTACTATGTTGCTTCTCCAACATTCCTGTTTATATTAAGAGAGGGTGAGGGGAAGGAACACAGCATGAATGTTGTTAATAAATAGGAAATTTAAACTAAGGCCTGATGAGATGAGCTTAATTTGTTGCTTGTGACAAAAATAATTTCCTTTGGGAGAAATAACACACTTGAATTAGAAAAGAGAGGGAAAGGAGGGAAAAAAAAGGAAAACATACCGTTGAAGGGCCAGAGAAACAGATTTCAGTGAAAACAGATCTGAGAGGAAGAGGCATATGAAGCTACTATTTACCATCAAGTGCAGCATGCATGCATCACCTCCTGGCAAGCGAGTTTAAAACTGTCAGAACACTATGGCTAGCGCATTCCTGCTAATCATATCAAGGGACCGCAGAACAAGGACAAAGATCTATTTTAATGTTTACCAGTCAGTGATAACATTTTAAAAGTGACCTTTTATGGATTTGTTTTACTCATCTACTTGTAAGGAAGGCTGGACGCAACTTTCCTGCTGCAAATAATTAGTTTAATTTTGAGTGCAATCTAAAGGTATTCTATAATACTCCTCTTTGCTCATTAGGTCAGGGATCAAACTTGGCACCTCCAAAAGTCCCACAAAAGAGGAGTATACCTCAGTTTTCCTGATCCTTATGCTGCATTTCTGAGAGCAGAACCTCTGGAATTTTACTGCTTAAGACTGCTTTTTTAACATGACATATGACCATTACCTCAGTTTCATTGCAGCAGAAGATGTCAGAGTAGGTATAAAATTGTGGATCTAGGTCAGCAAGGGCTGGAGCTGGATTAAATAAAGTCTTTACTGGAAAAAAAAAAAAAAGTCTAAATCTCTAGTGTTTTAGATTGATAAGCCATCACCTGGAACATCATTGTGGTTAATTCACAGCCCCCATTGTTTATTATTAACACAGAAATGGCTCTCAGTTTCTGTGTCCTCCTCTTACAGAACTGCTAAAAGATTTGTTTATTATACTAAAGTTCCCTTCTAATTCATGTGTGGCCACCTGTCATTATGGGAACACGACAGAAGAGTAACAGAAAAAATAACCAAGAAATTATTAAATAAAAAAAAAGGGGGGGGGAAGCCTTAGTCAGTAATGCAATTTGTTTACTGATGACGCTTCTTCCAGGATTTTAGTAAGTTTTACAAGAACTGATTTAGCTAGAATTTTTTCAGTGTTGTTATCTGCATTTTGTACATGAAGAAACAGGGGTATTGGAGTAATGAAGGACATGTCCAGACAAGGAGTTAAACATGCTTCTGAATGTGTTACCTAACTTGTTCAAACTGCCACATTATAAAACTGTAGCGTAGACAAGGCACTGTGTATTTTTAATATACTCTCTGGCAGAGCTAGACCTAAACTTAACACGTGGTAGAATATGTTAGTTAACCTAACTTTAAACTGTAGCCTAAGGCTCCGTGGATGAGCAGAAGAGGTTTGTCATGAGGACAGTCTAAGTGACTTACTCACTGTTAACACAGGAAGTCTACAGACTTGATTTCTCACTTTGCCAATTTTATGATTAATACTTTTGTGCCTTAACCACAAGGCTATCATTTTTATATAAAGCACACTCTCTTACTTTAGAAATACTCCTTATAGTAAGTGATCAGCTTCCAACTTGGATGCCTAAATTTGCAGTCCTAAAGCCATATTTGGACCCTAAGCTATAGCACATAATATTTGGACACCCTGATCACTTCAGAATGTCAGTTAATGCCCTAAAAGAGAAAGATGCACAGAGACTTCTGAAATCTGAGTACTGCGAAGTTTAGAAGATGACCTTTTAGATTAAAACTCTTGAAAGTTTTAGCCTTTGACTGTAGAACTTTACCATGCCTCTCTACCTGCCCCATTAAAAACAGTACTAAACTCACAAAGACATTAACTCAGAAGTCAGAAAATGCCAGGATTAGGATTCCCAATGAAATCTTAATTTGGCTCCCTTACATCATTACAATACAGTATGTATTATAATAAACTCTTTAATTATATGATCATATACCACTGAAAAACAGCATGTGATCACATAATTAAAGACTGCAACATAATACATATGCAGAAAGGAGACAAATTAAGGTTTCACAGGCAACTTTAACTCTTGCATTTCCTATTTTCTGAATTGCAACCCTAATAAAGATTTTTAAACACAAATCTTTAAGGTATACTTTCCTAGGTAAAACAACCAAACAGCACATATTGGAAAAAACCCCCTCTGTCATGTGGTATCATACCAGGTCAGAAGCAGCACTGGAAGCGTTCCAACTTGGGTTTTAAGTAATACAGACTCATCATTAACAGGGTGTCATACATGACTATTAATTTACTCCCATATTTACTCCCCTGCTGAGCAGGGGAGAGATAGAGGAATCCTAAGATTCTCTTTCAGGCTATGAAGGACAGCATGGCTTGTGAATAAGGTAATCTGGTCCCTCTGAGGAACACCGTATTATTTTCTGCCCAAATTCTTTCTCTCCCTTTGCCAAGATCCATTCTCCTCACCTTGTTTCCATTCTTTATGCTTCCTTGCATAGGCACTATTGCATAGGCACTATGTGATAGTAGCCTTTTCACTCAACTTTCATCACATCATATCTCTTTATGATGCTTTCTTTTCCCCACTTCCAGTATCCACAGCCTACTCCCTGACTCTACCCCCATATTCCAGTCTCCGTTCAATAAATCCTATTCTGTTCCAATTTTGTTCCGCTCTCAGTTTCTCTCTTCCATCTTCCTCTGTCACTCCCAAAATCAAGTAAATACCTCCTACACTTCCCTTGTCTGAAATCCACTGTCCCTCCCCACCATTCCCATCCAGCTTTGTCTCTTCTGTATTCAAATCAAGCAAGCTCCTGCTCTGCACTTCCTGGGCATACAAGATAGATATATATATATATATATATATAAAAAAGAAGTTGCCTAAAATCAGATTCAGGAATTACACTGGAAGTCATGCTGCCCAAATCGACAACTGCTTGTGTGGACAGACTCAAGGCAGTTATTTTCCAAAGGCAGGTAATACAGCAAAAATCAGGCAGATTTCCATACTATTGTAAAGGCTTAAATTTAAAAAAAAAGCTCCCTTGATATCAAGTCTTAAGTAAATTTTACGGTAGTCAGTAGTCATACTTTAAAATGGGGTGGGGTGAGAGGCATTTTTGTGTTGCTTGGTTTTTGCAGCCACTATGCTTTGGTAGAAATTTTACAAAGAATTTAACCACAGACAAACAGCTGTTATGAAAAATTGGAGCTCAAGATTAGAAAGTTGAAACATCTGAAAAGTTCACCCTTTACTTGCAAGTGACATGCAACCTTGATAACTGAGGCTGCTTTCAGCCCTGGTTATGATAGATTTTCATTTTTCACTGCAATATTAATAGGCTGCACATTATTAGCTGTCTTTTATAGAATCTGTCATTACAGAAGCCCAAAAACGGCTTTACAGACTTTGATATACAATAACATTTTGCCCATCGATGAAGTGGTTCCCCTCTTGAAAGCAGCAGCAGCTTCACAACCTGTGGCCATTAAAACCCTAGAATTTTCCAGTCAGTTTTCCACTAGAATTTATACCCACTTCATCCAATTATTCACAACCCTTCCCTTCCCTTTTTCTCCCCAAGATTGTCACGAGATCTTTAATAATCAGTGCCACAATGAGAGGATGTCAGAACATGAGATGTCCCTCTCTAGCTTACAGATCCAGACAACGTTCACTGAACAGAAGCAAAGGGGTTTTGCCTGTGTGTCCACATTCTTTCTCCATCTTATTGTTTATTTCTTTCAGTAAGAATGAAGAAAAACAAGCAAAAAAACCCCTTGAAACAGAGGTTTGAGGCATCTGGGTATGCATCTGTTTTAAACAAAAATAGTCTAGTGCACATCCTAACATGCAGTACTGCATTATACATGAGGGTATTGCAGGCTAAAAGAAGGGAAATTGCATTAACAATTTACAGTTGGCTAAGGATAGATTTTTACAGTGCTACAAACTCATCTGTTTACTTAGATTTGACTGCACATGACATTTGAACATGTGTAGCCTATTGCTTTAAAGCAGAAGCAACGAAAGCTTTCCTGATATGAGCTGCACAACGATAGCAGACTGACAGCACAGAACTATAGCTGGCCCACAGTTAACCGCTATCTTTTCTTGATATATTGTGCTGTCTACAGTTGCTAAATTCTTGCGTGCCTGTTCCAGATATCAGGTTTGGATTTTTTAAATTGCCTTTAAAAAAATCCTATCTTTTCTTCTGTCACAGGCTGGCATCTTGCCATATGAGGGTGACAAAAGTGTGAAGCAACTTTACCAAAACTTTCATAGAGTTACAACTAGAAAAAATAAGTCATTGATATTGACTTGTGACTCAACTGTATTTTGTTAACTGCTAGATTAAGAATGCTTTTATCCATTTTCATTAAGTATAATGAAAAAAATACAGTAAGCTCTGTTCCCTGCCCCCTATATATTTTAAGCATTCCAGGTGCTCCTCAGTTTTCTGATTTTTATTCAGATTTGCATGAACCCAGTTTTGACATTTCAAACAGAAGTCAAAATGGTTTTTCCCCATGCACAGTCCTGTTCATAGAGTTTATGACTATTACCACCACAGTTTCAGAACCACTCTCGCAGCCTCACATCTAACAGAGCTGCTTAAATCAGCACAGGATACATGAACGTGACGTATAAAGTTCTGCTACAGCTGACATCTTCACTACTGCGTGAACACCAGTGATCCAACGGGTGCACAACAGACCTCGGTGCAGAGGATGGACTGAAGAGTTAACAATCCCAACGTGCTGTGACCTACTGGAGCAAGCCTGGGCCCAGCTGCAAGGTACCAGCTAGTTCTGACCCCAGTTCCATTCCTTCACCTGCTGTGTGACTGACCATACTATGAGCTGTCCCCTCCCAGTCTTATCTTCCGGATAGACGAGTCCATATTTTTAATCTCATATAGATGCCTCACTTGCATAATTATTTACTTAGTGTTCAAATACAGTGGTAATTGTGTCTGAGTAGCTGAAAGCATTACAGACACTTAAACAACAAAAACATCACGTCAGTAGTGAAACCCCATCCTGCTGAAGCAAAATGTCAGCTTTTATCTGTGTATATGCTATACTGAAGGAACAATGGCCTACATTTAAAAGTACAGCACAGTAACAATTTACTAATAATTTCACAGACCATGACTCTGTCTATTCAATGGCAGCATGCCATGTCACACTCGAAGAATTTTGGTTTAGAAGAAAAAGCGTATTTTTCACTTTAAGGATGTTAGCTTCTATATAGAAAAATACAGCCATACCTACTGCTATGCTGGGAGAGCAAGGGTGTAAGTCTCTTTCTGAGGTCATTTGATTCACTTTATTGTGTGTGGAACTTTACTGACTTGCATTCATTACGCTTGTTCTGCTTTGGCATAATGCCAGAGTCAGGACCATCGTTCCTGACCTAACAACGTTACACTCTATTTAGTCACAGCATGAAAATACGAGGAAAGGCAGCACCAGACATATACAGGGAGATTATATATAGGTTGATTTGCCATTCAAGGTAAATACTGCAAAATTTTAAAACTGAATTCAGTTTTCATTAGCATAGCATGAATTTGTTGGCTATTGTTTAATTTCTAAATAAAACTAGTATGACAGAAACCAGAATAGACCACAGGATCTTTATTTAGAAAGCAAGATAAAGAATATTTTTCATGCAAAGTAAATGAGGAAGACAGAATGGCTTATGTTAAATTACCTCCACTGGCACGTGCCATTTTCAGAGCTTCCAGAGAAACAGCAGGGGTTACTTCTAGCTGGCAAACAACCACTTTGGCTTTACAGATGACATCAGAAGCCCTCTTCAGGTCTTCAAAATTTAAAAGCAGGTTGGCTCCTGGGACTATGACAATAACATTTTGTCCTAAATAGAAGACATTTTTACATTAACTTTTGCAATAAAGTATGTAAAACAGTTCCTTGCTTTTCTACAATACATTTCAGACGAGGACTTCAATTTCCTTTCCAAAAAATCCCCACTAAAAATGTTTACATCGCTGGCATTTTCAAATATCCAAGGATTTCAGAAGATAATCAAAAAGATAGATGGACTAAAGAATGCTATGCTGCACAACAAATGCAGTATATATTTCTTTGGGTAAAGTCACATATTGGCTTTCCCCAGTCTTATTTTGGTGTTTTCTCTGAACTCTACAGAAGCACCCTACTAGTCACAGGGGAGGTGGGGGACATACACTAAGGCTGATATTTGCATTTTCCTAAAATATTCCGGTAGCACTTGAAAAGCATCAATGTGATTACTGAGTTCATATGCCAAAAATGCCATAAAAATTTTAATTTTCCCATCAGCTGCAAACAGAGACTATTTCACACAGCTATACAAATTATGCATGTTCTTCAGATTTCAGAGAAACAAGCGTGCTCCATTTAGCTGTGACACTTCAAGTTAGGGCCCCTAACCATCATGAAAACCAGAACTGGCTTGCCACCAAAACCCAGAAAGGTAGTGCCTGTGTCTAAGGAAAGCTTTATCAGAAGTGAGCGAAGAAGGGGGGTGACTGATTCTTCTGCACTTAAAGACGGCCAGTAGAGTCGTCTAAGCAAAGCTATTCGTGCAGAAGCACAGCAGTATCTCAAAGCATGTTTAAGATCCTTTTCATTTGTGTAGTTTGTTTTAGGTTAGGTGAGGAGGTTCATTTACGTAGGTTCCAAATAGTCTTTTGTTTTCTTCAGACATGCAAGTTGCCTTCTTTTATTACAGTTTCTTTCATTCTTTCTTTTTTTAATCTCTGTTACAACACCTAGAGACCTTCAGGCATGGGTGCCTTCAAATTAAAATTTATTATTAATCACTCAGGTATTAAATTCAATAAGTCAGTTGTTCCTTGATTTACAGGCTCAGCCCGCCCCCGCTGAAGATTCCTTTAAGGACTGCCAATCATTAAAGGCTACCAATTCTGTAATGAACTGAATTACTCTGTAAATAAATATTTATGTTTTAAAATACATTATTTTTGTTGAATGCGACTTCAAAGTCCTTTGAATAAGAAACGTGCAACGCTTGTCTCCCTAAATATGTTCTGAAAAAAAAGTAGGACAATGGAAAGAATAATATAGTGATCTCAGAGGGAGGGGCCCAAGCTTTCCAAAGCAATTCTGCTGTCAATGGTTTGGTACAGAACAGCTGCGTATGAAAAGCAAAACCTCAGCATTTAAAGCCAACGCCCTGCTTTTCAACAGACAATGATGGGCATCTCGGATGTAAAAAAAAAAAAAAAAGAGAAAGAACCTTCTGCAACAAGTAAATGCTATCAAAGATAGCTGAATCCTACTGAGGAAACATTCAAAACCAAATTGCACCTATTTTGCCCAGCTTATATTTTGAAAGCTTATAGGGTGCAGCAGTGCATACAGTAAAAGTAAAAATCAGTGGAACATACATATATTTCATTTCTGCCTGGACTCTGTGCTACCTAGAATCTCAGACTCTATCCACATGTCTTGCTGTGTTATCTTGCTGAACTATTTAGCTGTACTGACATGTATATCATTATTAGACTTCGGAGCTAATGGCCCAAAGCGATAAGGAAGGCTGTTTGCTTAAACCCGTATGTGCAAATTCAAGGTAAACCATGCTGCACTGGATCACAGTCAGAAGCTTTTCTTTGTAACTACAAAAGGTCAGAGACTTAAAGTCTGCTTTCAAACCTGCCAGGGAAACGCAGTACCTACCGTGGTGTAACAGTCCAGGCAGGCTTCACCCAAACTTGAGAGAAAAAGCCACTTTCTGTTCTTCGCTACATATACCAGGCTGTGACTGACAGCGGTCACCACAGACTTACACCGGGGTGCATAAAAGCAGAATCTGGACCCATGCACTCACAATTAATACCAGAATTTTTTATTACCAGCAACCATTTTGTTGAAAGCAATTATTTCTTGCCAGGGAAATCAGATGGGAAATCAGCACCAGGGACAACAGAGTTAAAGACAGATGGTAAAGAAGGGTGGGATTCATCTTGTCCAACATTAACTAATTTTTAAGGTTTTCCAAAAAAAATTTCTACATTCTAGAAAATTCAAATTTCAAAAAATTAGTTTTCTAGGTTCCTTTCACAAGGAGAGACAAGTATTTTCAGAGTTTTTTTAATCTTACATATCTTAGATATCTGGTTGAGGCGGAGATAAACTGTTGTCTGGAAACGCCTGTGAATGTTTGTTAACTCTAGGTGAAGCCTTAACTGTACACCAAACTTTGAAACGGCTCAAGGTAAAATGTTATCCACACCAAGAATGAGAAGAACATACTTAGTGCATTACAGTTAATTCTAACATATCTTTACTTGGACTAAACATTCTCAGTTTTCATGGGAGCAGCTATGTATTTTTAAGTTTTGCTGACATCAGCTAAAATATTACTGGCCACATTCCCAGTTGCTATAAGCTGTAATAGCTAAATGAAGCTGATAAGCTTGTGCAGGCTTACACTAGGTGGGGATTGGGTCCAATGAATACTCAAAACAATGTGAATGCTGCGTATGTAAATATTGTCCTCAGTTGGCCTTCTAAACCTGCTACTGTCACTTCTTAGAAAGATGGGTAACTCATCTGGACTGTTTTAAGAAGTGTCATTTTATAGATGCCACCAAATGAGAAGCACCAGTGGAAAAATCAAAGGCAAACCAGTAAATACCACAGTGCAACAACCATCACTTTTTAAAATGTGATGACGAGCCTAAAAGCCATCAGTAGTGCTTAGAACTCACCAAAATCTCAAACAATGCAATTATAACAATAGCTGCAGAGCTTCTGCATAAAAACTCATAGGGAAAAAAGATTACTTTTGTGATCAGAAAAGAATGTTACAAGAAAAACATTTGCTGCCAAATCACACAGTTCATGAATATGAGGGCAAGTTTCGGGTGTGTCATGGTATCATAATTTCTATGCAATTACTTGGTAGAAGCATTGAATAGTCTTGTACACAAAACATTCAAGTTCATGACGAATGTCAATACACAGGAATCCTATAAAAATTCACGTGATGTTTCTTCATAACCCTGAAGGTTCAAAGTAAAGATTTTCTCTTTGGAAAGTATAATTCAAACAAGCTGGCATATGTATTTTAAGTTTGCCTTGTTTATTTAGCCTTATCTAAATATATATTTTGAATGTTTTAAAACTACTAGTGCCTTGGTATTGAAGGTACACTCACTTACGAAATAATGCCTATTCACCGGTCATGAATGATTAATAACTTTATCGAAAAGTCAGCACAATGCCTATCTCAAGTCAGGGTTATCTCGCAGTGTTCTGTGTAGGTGAGCTTTAAGTCCTAACTTGCAATAATCAAAAGCACTTTAATCACGACCTGCCAACCTCTGTTGAACCTTCACTGAATTTTTGCTATGAACACGGAACTTGCCAGACTGGCTTAAACTACTGGTCCAGTCAGGGCAGCTTAATGGTGCCGTCAACAGACAGTACCAGATACAGACAAAGCTGCAATAAACTTCACAGGTAATCATGTAAAAAATTATCCATAAGGAGGTTTTTTCCCTCCCTATGTGTGTATGTAAAAGTATAACGCACATCACCACTTTATGGAGTTCTTACCTTTCAATAGCATACCATTAGCAGAAGGTGTGCCAAGTGACAGAGCTAGCAGAAGGAAGACAGGCTTAACGGGGAAACAAAAGCTGGGGTTCAAACTGGTGCAATGCACCTCAAAGAAAACATGTTAAGAAAAGCAGCTGGATGTACTAGCTTTTCTCCTTAAAAGAGAGTACAGGTTTGAAGTGTATAGAGTCCTGGTAAACCATAGCTTGTGTTCAGTCAAAACCTAATCTGAAGAGGCAGTCACATATAAGAGAACAACTGGAAGTAACACGAGGTTCCACAAAAAGATTTCTGCACAGATTTATTTCTGCGACTAGCCCAGAGGGAACCTTTGCAGCTTCTCTGGCTGCACATTTTCCAATGCAGCACTATAAACTTGTTAAACATTCCTCTACCATTTTGCATTAAAGCAGGGATTTAACTTCTCTGGCTTTTATTGAAACTATACTATATTGTCCCAGAATATAACGCAACTTTGAGAATATCAAATGTGACTGATAATTTTCAAATTTTTAGTTCTTTGCCAATCACCATAATGGATGAATTCTATCTGTGCAATTCAGTAACCAGTAAAAATCTTCCCAGAAATTCAGCAGCGCCAGCTAGACGGACATAGGTAACATCAGGGAAAGTTTACTTCAAAGCCTCACCTGACTGCGCTCTACGGCTTTCTTTTCCTCTGCCTTCCCTCATCCATCATAGTCTGTGCCCTCTACTTGAGTACCTCTCCTACTTCTGCCTGTGATGTTATTCAGTTGATTGCAGCTGGTATTTTTCCCAAGTATTAGTATTTGTAAAGAAGTGGTAAGATGAATTGCAGGTTAGGTGTGTGAAAACACAGCAATTAAAACTTGGCAATTTAAAGAGATGAGACCTATGTTTTTTATTTGTGCCTCGTTATCTTAACACAGAACACCATCACCACCCCCAACTTCAAATGCTTCCCTTTTAGGTATAATTTGAACTAGCAGAAACTGCTTTACATCAGTGCATTGAATGCTGTGGTGTTTCAGCTATGCCAGCACAACAACAGTGGTAGAACAGGCATGTGTAGACAAGCCCTTTGAAAAGTGCTGTAAAACCTGTTTAGGTCAAATCAGCCAGGTTTCTACAGAAAAAAAAAAAAAAAAAAAAGTGTCTCTTGCAACAGCAAAGCACATAAGTACTGCTATTTTATTGCAATTTACTCAATTCAGGCGCCAGATGGTTTTAGAGAGAAGTAACAACCAGAACCATTACCAATTCTGTGCATCTGTTTGCTTTATAGCATAGTTCTGACCAGGTTTGCTCTTCTACTAGATTTTAAATGAAATCTGAGGCCAGTGGTAACTTGATTTAGTATTTTTTAGTTTCTGAAAGAAACAAACCGCATGATATTATGCATTATTCACCTCACTACGTCAATCACAAGACTATCAGAGATGTTTCACACTGACACTAATATGTAAGATAGCTCACTGTGAACCTCATGGCACTAAACAATCAGTTTCCCTTTCTTGGTGCTTTTAAAGGTTTTAGATCCACAAGGTGGTTTTGTTCCTTATCCTTCAAAAAAATTCATGCTGGTGTAATTTTAGCAGGTCATCCTCTGTTCATTGAAGTTTAGACCATGCTTAGCTTAGTTGACCATGCATATGAATTGGGAAGCTTCTTATTCAACTATTTGGCACATCAAACCTAGTGCATAATGTGGTTACATGCACAAAACAGTGAGGCCTGCCAGTGTGCTACTGGATTCTCACTGTCTCTCCCATTTACAATGGCCAGAGTGTAAATGCAGTAACTGCATGTGGCATAAGAAAGAAGTTCTTACGACTCGCTGTGGTAATTTACCTGCTGATCCAAACCAAGAGAAGGAGGTGGAAGTAAGATGCAAGTATCCAGTTTATTCAAAGTATTAGAGCTACCTTATTTCTGAATTGGAGCTGCCATGCAAGGTTTTGATTACTCTTACTTATGGAAAATTAAACTCACATCTCCAACTAATTTGCCTAATTTTCATGAATGTTCCTGTGTAGACCTGCCTTTAGTCACAGTTCCTTCCCAGGTTTGCTCCTGGAGCGAATAGTCATGTTTCCTTTCCCATTTTGAGCTGTAGCCCAATGCACTACCATCAGGTTACATAGGAGCTTGTTAAATTGATGTGTCAGCTAAGCTGTGGTAACTGTCCAATCAAAGGCTCTTAGCTGCACCAAAAGCAAACTCATCCGATCACACTTAAGTTGTTATATTTGCATAACTATTATCGGTCCTGAGCTCTAAATTTTGATCCAGACACACGGACTTCTCCTAAGAGCTCTCAATAGCATGACTTGTTTGAGGAAAAGCTAAACAGAGTTTTCAGAGGATAATTTAGCAATCTTGAAGAAGAATATGAAACCAAGCCAAACCTTTTCTTCTTCCTCTGCAATATGAGAGCAAAGGCACATGCTAAGGAAAATTAACACAGAAAAACCAAATATGTCATTTCACTGTGTATTCATCACTGCAGATGTAACTCGGGGTCAAGAATTGTGGTAATATTACAGGATCAACATAAATATTTCTACTCATACTAAGGACAATTCCTTTTCCTGATTCAGGGGATAATGACTCAGTCTGCTGAGAAGGCAAACCCTTTCCTCGTAGTAAAAGTGCTAGGTAAGTTGTGGTGGAAAAGGAGAGCTTTAACCTTCTGCTACTCTGTGTGTTCTCGCCAATGTAAAACTAGATAGATCAGCTGTCTGATTGAATTATGGCTATCACACTGCTAATCCAAGCGTCTGATTGTGCTGCTTTTAGGTACCTCACCCTACAACACTGCTTGCAATAAAAGGAAGTGCAACGAAGTGTGAAAAAGATCATGGAAAAAATGAAGGATGTAGAAAAAATAATTCCACAATCAACAGTGACTAGGCAAAGGTTTATTTCATGGCTGTAGCAGCAGGACAAAGAGGACAGTTCAGAATAGAAATATGTACCTTCACTGTTGACAATTATTGAAGCAGTTCCAGTAGCAGCATCTGTAGTCTGACCTACAAATGCTAAGAAAGGGAAAAGTTACAGCATGCACTAGCTTAAAACATTACTTTCAACCAATAGCATGTGATGCAGTTTAATTGAATTAAATCTAAAATGAACCCATAACCTCCAGCAATTTAAAAATGCTAATTACTCTTTCATGTGCAACAATGCCAGAGAAGCTAACAACAACAAAAAGTGTTAATTTACACCCACAAAACATAAATGCGAGTCCAACATTCTTTAATTTGGCTACATCTCTGCTTTAGAGAAAGCATGTTATTTATACAGCCTTCTTAGGCACCCTACTCCTACATGGAAGTATTTCTTTTATCCAATGAAACAACAGAGCCAAGCCTGGAAAAAAAGGAAAATATTAAAACAACACAGTATTTAATTCTCTGTAGATTTGCATTTCAGCAGTAATATTAACATGTGCTATGAAGGCAGTGGTGAGGCTATATGTTTCCTCTTTGGACTATTATTCAGAGAAATTAACTAGAAGTGAGGCTGGCAGCATTGTCTATTACAAAGACTTTTCCATATTTACTACTATAGGAACCTGTTTTCAGCTGTCAGCAAATTTGTCAAATATTAACCAGTGGTCTGAAACTTTCTATGACAGCTAAGGGCTTTTTAGGGAGAATTGTAGTAGAAAACTGTCCAAAAAGTAGAGGGATTTTTTTCCCAAGGATTGTATTAGAGAAAAATCTACTATTTTATTTGAGACAAATTCTGGTGATCTTTTGTTTAAGGAACTCTGGGATTCTAACGTTTTAGAACAAGGACTGGATGCTGGGCAAAGACTGGCTTCCTTCTCAAGATGTGCTTTTTGTGGTCAATTTAAAAATCTACTCAAATTTGAACAAGGCTGAAAAAAACCTCATTCAGTTTTGCTAAGGTATTGCAGGTACTTGCCCTGGAGGTACCCTTATCTAGCTCAGAATTACAAGGATCAGAGCAGAACTTTCCATGCAATTCTAGCTTCTTTTCACCATGAGCTAGGTCTGCACACTGGAACTGAAAGCAGAGAATATGCGTCTTCTGTGCTTTCAATAATCTTCCTGCAGAAAATAAGTAGCATTGGCAGCAAGCTGCCCAGCTCAAATGTGGGAGAGGGACTAACACGGCAGTAAAGATCTAAATGGTCTGAGGAGCATGGGTAGCTGAGAGGTTGTGGAAGACAGAAAGACTGGGAAATGGGAAAATTATGAAACAGACTGGAATTGGAAAGAAAAGGGGTAAGGTGGTATGTTAGGCAACAGAAATGTAAACAAAGAAGAGATACGACCAGGACCCAGGATATGAAAGCTGGCAGAATGGGCATTATGGCAAGGATTTTCATCCAGTACCCAGGATCCTTATGTAGAACAACAGGGATAGGTTAGACAAGGATTAAACTGAGATGAAAAGCCAGGGACTGAAATAAGATGGTCCTAAGCAAAAAAGTCTGTGCACACTGTATCACCCTCACATCTTGGAATGCAAGTTGGGATCCCGGACCAGCCTCACCAGCATTACATACTATCTTCCTCCAGGGCTGATCAATGTAGGCAGTGACAATCTAACACCATTCTGAGATATTTTTATGAAGTCGACCAGCAGAAATTGGTACCTTGGACCTAAATGTTCCAACCATTCAATTGATCTATCTAGGTGTCAATGAAGTGCAACATCATGGAATTTCTGGATTTTGTTCCTGCGCTTTTCTTCTGCTGCTATAAAGACTGTTTAAAAATTTATGTTAAGATTACAAGATCATTTACATCAGAAAATGTGAGATTTAAGGTTCCTTGTGGAATACATGTTTTCATTAAGTGCTATGCATTATAATAGCTTTATTTATATGGCCAAAGGCTTTATTCACGAGGTAGGCATGCTTTGGAGAGATTTAGAACTGTACACTAGCAGACACTGTTTTTATGGTATCCTTGCCTGGTTTCTTGCGTAAGTTGGAAGATATGCAATGAATAAACCTGTATATATATTTGTGAAATATTTAGATGCTATACTGATAAGCATAATAAAAAACCCCACAAAATACTGATAGTTCTCTCTTTCAAGCAGGATTTGAATAATGCAGTAAATGAAACTTCTGGCTGCATATTAAACAGAAAAGATAAACAGAATATTGAATTGCCACTTAGTCATTGCATCTGTCCATCCTTGTCGGCCCGGAAGGAGACAAGAGTCGTGTAGACAAAAATGTGATCATGTAGTAAAGCAGCACACAGTAATACATTTACACAAGAGGGAGAGCTGGGGTTACAAAGGTGCAAAGATAATAGAATATTGCAAACGCTTAATCTTCCCTTTTCCCAAAAGCCTTTTAATATTGTTTTTTGTGTATATGTGTGTTAACAAACATCGGCTGTAGTCTCTAAAATGACTGCACGTGCTATTTCACGAAACAGAGGTGAAATGTACTGAGTTGACAAATGCATTTCCACTCTATCTCTCCCCTCCCAATGTGAAACTGAGAATGAATAATCAGTCTGGATTTTTCAATTTCTCACCAGGCATCATTAATGCCAGCCTAAACAGTTGCATAACAGCAAGTTATCTTGAGGTGACTTGCACTGATGTAATCATCTGAGATTTAGAGGTAATAACATTACATTTTATTTTTAGTGGTACAGCTGATTTCCAAAGTCCCCATATTCTCACCCATATTCATTCATTCATGCCAGTTGTGTCAAAACAATTATTCATAGTTCTTAATGGTAAAACATATCTAATAAGGCTATAAAATAAGAAATCCTCCACTGTCAATTTTTAAAGCTTAGAAATAATACAAAAGGTTTCTTTAAAGTAAAATTTTACCTGTAGAAATACCATTCTTCTTCAAATTTTCAACATAATCATTGCCAAAGGAATCCTTCCCAACCTATACAAAAGATAAAAAGATACGTTTTCTGTATAGAAAGGTGAGAGGATAGATAGATCATCTTTAGTCAACAGAATGGTCTAATGTAATTTGAATTCCACACTTTGTTTTGCAGCCCTTTGCCTTATTAATAAACAAATAATAAACTTATACATAATAGTAAAAATGTATTAGTAGTATTAATAAACAATAGGAATAGTGTTCTGCAGTTTTCACCTCCCCTGTTACAACACTCCCCCCTACATCCATGTCGCTATATTCAAGTTTCATTCTTTTAAAACCACTGTGTTCCCTTGACACTGAAGCTTTCTGCAGATTGTAAAATCTGGAAGCGTACTGAATCTTGCGCTCCTGGATCCTTATTCAGCTTTGAATTGAAAGCATTTATAGCAACTCTGGTGTCCTTCTTAGCTGCAGTTCGTATTTTGAATTTTCTACCTCAAGTTTCCTTGGTGGAAAACTATCAAACTGTAGTTACGGTCTAGAAAGTGATGATAAACATGGCATTGCTGATTTCTGTAATTCTCAGTACTAAATGTACTGTTTACAAATTCAACATTTTTTATTTGTTTTATCCAGTAACAGCAGACCAAGTTGAGTTAGGGAGTTAAGCTATTCTCTATTGTTTTTCTAACAGTATGTTACAGATCTTGTAATTTCAGCTCCACTAATCCTTTTAGCTGAACAGAATTCTGCTTGCTGTTTATTCAGACTAAGAAACGTTTCTTTTTGTTACATCATACAAGCTGAACAAAGGAGACGAGGTATACAGAGAAAAAAAATGGTGTAACTTGCTTAACGTCAAAATAGCATTTCAAATATATTTATAAAGCCAACATAGCTCTTAATTCACCAGTTTCAGCCTTTGTCTTCAGCATACATAGTGCGTGCTCTCACTTCCAAGAGCAAGTTGTGTGTCTGAGCGGTACCAAAGACTGACCAATGCTACAGCAAGAATTTTTGCAAGAGAAAAAAAGCCATCTTTCAGATTGGAAGCCAAATCAAGATTCTGATCACAGTCTAGACAACGAAGGAATTACATGAGGAGCCCTAACTAATGATCCATCTTCTCATAAAACAGCACTAAATAGCTAACACTGTATTTGAGTTACTGGAAGCACAAAGCAGCTGCCTCTACTGCTTGCTGTTAGAAATTTGTCTATTTATGAGCTCAGTCCTTTAGAAAGCTCAGAGAAGGCCCGAGTACTAGTGATTGATCACAACAATCAAACCTTGCGATTCAGAATTCTAAAATTTTAAGTGTCACGGATGGATGATCCTGCCCCCCGCATATGCCATTGCACAACCATGTTTTGAAACATACTTTCATTTCCTACAACATCTATAAGGGATTTTCTAAGGCATTATTAGGGATGGTCCCAGTCCTTTACCAAAGGAGGCAGGCAATTTAGGTCAAAACAGTCTAACCAGACGGAACATTCCTCTAGTGCATGGAAAAAAAATCCCAACAGCATTTACTTTGGTCACTGTGTTATTCATTGTTTGCATATTAGAATATTTCTGCATCTCTGACTACTCCCAGTTTGCCAGACAGGGCGGGTTGTCAGAAGCTGCATCTTCCGACTGCTTTAGGCTGGATGACTGCAGCCATCTGCAATTTAAACCTGAGCCGCGCTCACCTCTGCAGCCCAACAGTACTGGAACGCGTTCTGCCTGATGGTATCACCTTCTCCCTCCCTCACTGCTACAAAGCTTCTACCACAAATCTCACGATTTGCTCAGTTATTTCAGCAACAAAATATTTCATAACCATTTTCCAAAAGCTCAACTGAAACTTCCTTCCTTCAGCTCTGGGTCCTACATAACTGACAGACAGGCGTCCCTTACTGTTCAACTGTCGTAACAACTGAGATCAGCTGTGGTCCTTTTGCTCAAAGCAAGACATCTCGGTGCTTGAGGGGAGCCCTTGGAGGGGTCTCCATGGAGGTCCTTTTCCTCTGGAAACTTTTTTCCATGTTAGTTCATCAGCATCCAACCCAGTTAATCCTAGCGCGTTTGAAGGGTTTATCTTTCCATTCGGGCTTTACCCCCAAGGAAGACGGAGTATTGGGCATCAGACTCATTTTAGATTAAAGGCATATTTACTGACCATGCCAAATTATGTAACATTGTTTTAAATCCATTTTGCTTTTGCTCAGACCCTGCTAGATGGACTGTTGGGTACTCAGAAAAATAAATGTCTTAGTCTCCTGACCACAGAACATTGTATGTCTGAAATAGCATTTCTTTTTTCTTGAGTTCTTAACAACAATAGCCGTTTGTACAAGCATTATGGTCACATAGTTTGCATATTAGGATGAGTGGAATTACATCAGTATTTTTCAGTCTGGGTTTTCCCTGCTTACTATCATGTTTTCCACATGGAGCCAAGGGAGCTGGCTGGCATCATAGCAGCTAAAATTTTAGCAGCTTAGAGAAGTAAGATTAAGTACAATTTAATATACGCAATATCAGGCTAGTGACATCAATGTCCCATGAGGATCATTCCAAATTGTTTATCAGAAATAAGACAGGACTTTTTTCAGCACACACAATGTTTTTCAGACCAACATCCCTCCACCATCTTAATCTAGGATGTTTAACAGATCTTATTCGTAACAGCCACCACCAACAAAAAGAAGATAAGATTTGTCCAGGGAGTTTGGAATCTCTCAGGACCACTGTATACTTTTCAGTAGTGCAACAGGGTTCTTGTATGAACACTAGTAATTAACTTATTTGCTTAGTTCCTTTAGTTCCCTGACAGTAATCCTATACATTTCTCTGAAGAGCTGCCTTTCCTGTGTTTTTGAAGTGGCAACTATTCCATCAATATGTTGTTTTACTGTACTGAGCAAACTGAGGAAGGGAGTTTAAGACTGTGATACATGTTAGTGTTACTTGCAAAGATATCCAGGCAGAAAGTAGAACACCAATTCCATTTCCACTACTCAAACTCAGTACTTGGATTTTTCATTAAAATACACAGCATTCTGTGGCATCTCTAGTCATAACTGTAAGTCATTCTAAAACTCCCTCTCTCAAACCCTCACCACACAGTTGCTGTCTCTCTTTTGTGTTTTAAAGGTCTGAGGTATGAAGAACGCCTTGTCACTTGATCTGACATGTCTACTCTTGTTGAGGAGATCCTCTGTCTAAATTACAGCCCTCATAATGGGATGCCACACTCCAGCAGAATGTCCCTCTAGTATTATTACTGATTCCAATCCCTGAACTTCAGATTGTAGAAGCAACTGTTGCACCTGTACTGGATAAAAAATTATGACCAAATTTTAAGCATGATACTGAGCACAGCATGTGTGTATGAGAAGTGATCTGGTTTAAGAACCACTGAAGACTTCAGATAACTTGTTAAAAGTAAAAACAATTGCATTGTAATGGCTCATTATTGCTTGACTCTTCTTATTTTATTCATCAAGAAATTTTATACTACATGCCATTGACCTATGCAGATATAAGACCGTACTGCTATGAGACAAGATTATTTTGTGAGGCTCTAAAATGCATTTTTAATTAAAAAAGTAAATACTAGCTTTTAAAATTAAAAAAAAATTTAAAAAGCTAGTATTTCTAGGTACAAAGAGTCATTCTCTGTTGTTTCTTTTCTCCAACAAATACATATCAGAAAGAGAGTAAGAAGATGAGGTTTTATTGAAATAACATAAATATCATTTTGGAAAGTAATTAGAAATTATAACTACTGCTAAATTTTGTTAGGAATGCAAATGTTTCGAGAAACATGCATGCACTGAGCAAAGGCTAGACCATTAAAAAATAAAACAAAATTCACACTTTCAGTGGAAAAAAACCCTTTAACATTTAGCAGGAAATGTTACCAGGGAATTCACTGCCAGTTCATCTTGTATTTGAATCTGATCATTCTTGAATGCAAAGATGATCAAATATATACACAATATTGCAGAAGTACAAACACTGCCAATATAAAAAAAATCCCACACTGTAGAATAACTATTGATAATGACCTACAGAAATGCTTGCAGGTTTAATTTAGATTTACAGCTACCACTCTTTAGCCTAAATATTGGATTGGAAAACCAGTGAGAAAGGCATCCTTGACATGTTTCCAGTACTTCTCAAAAAATCCCTGACAGACAATGATATAACAACAAATTTAGCATCCTCCTGAGCTATGGCAATAACAAAGTACGTCCAGTCAATTTGAAGTTTCATCTACAGGATAGACAATAAGGCTACGGAGAGAGAAAATTTGATCTTAACCTTAGTAATGACCACTCAAAACTTATAATGTTTAATGACAAAAATCAAAGAAAAGCACTGTAAGAATATAGCATCTGCCAAGCTGAATCAGCCCAATATTCCTTGAGTCAGCTTTAGAACTGCTGTATATCAGATGTTTCAGAAAAGTGGGCAAAAAAATCCCACAGCACGCAAAGGTGCTAGAATTTGGATGTGAACACCTCATTCTAATCTCAAGTAATGAGATAATGATTTAACCCTTGAAGCGTGAAGTTTTACATTGCTTCTCAGATTTCTTACTTGCTTGTCAGCATCTGATTTTTAATCACCTACAAAGTAAATTTCAACTCGACTATAGTGCCTAGCACCTGAATATCATCAATGAAGCCTTGATACATCGTAACAGTGGGGAACATAAAGAGGACGAGCTAATCAAGATTAATTTTGAACATCTCAAATTCTCTCCAATTCTCTTTTACATGGCACATCAATCTAAGTTTTGCAATCCTTCTTTATATGCAATTTCTGCCAGATCTCTAGCCAACTAGTCTTTGGTTTTGGCAGTGTTCTTAAAACAGTCTCCTCCATGCTTAGATTTATAGCTGAAATAAGGAAAAAGGAATTAGAGAAGGGGTAAAGAAAAAAAAAACCAAAAAAAATACCAACCCAAAAACTTTTCTGTAAGTCACCTAAAAGTTTACTGGAATTTGCATGAACATTTAGTTCAGCTGTAATCCAAGAGCAAGTCAGTGCTTACCTTGCAGATCAGCGAGGTCTTGGCCCCAAGTCGAGCAGACTGGACACACTGGTTGGCTCCTTTCCCACCAAAACCAATGAAAAACTTATGTCCAAGGACAGTTTCTCCAGCTCTTGGCAATCGTGTAGTAAGGCTATTCCAATTTAAAGCAATATTTACATACATTAGTGACTGAAAATAAAAAGCATCTTCAAAATAAGAGTTACATTCTTACAATCCTAAATGGTGCAACAGCCAGCCAGTAAGACCAAAAGAGACTCAAAAGACCTTTTAGGGTCTTTACTCCACATCCCACCAGCTTAAGTTTATTCCTTATATGCCTCCCAGTCAAGCTTTTTGTTTATTACTCAAGACAGGGAGTGCATTTCTTTTGTTCATGTTTCTACAGGAAAAGAAGCACTTGATCCCTGATTCCCTAGTGCTACGTCAATACGGATAAATACTAAATCTATAGGTCTCACTGCTCACGCTGTTTTACTGTAACATTCAGCTCAAGTTTACATACTGTTCATGTAATTTCATTACATCTAATGATACCTCCTTGAACCACCCTAAGTAATTTTTCACTTTGTTGGTATTCACACCCCTCAGAATTGTAGATCGTTATCAAAACCTTCCTCCCCTCTGCTGCCACTCAGGCGCACTGTACATATTTAACTTTTTTCTTTTTTAAGTTTTTCTCTTACAAATCAAGCTTTACAACTTATCAGCATTTTGTTGTTTCTTGAACGCACTCCAATTACATCTACATCTTTCTGGGGATGGCTGCCCAGAACCAGATGCACTAATACAAGCAGAGATCCATCAGGAGTGTATTCTGGTGTAATTTCCATTTTGGAAAAAACAAAACAAAACTGTAATTTTGTTAACCCTACCAGATGCTTGCTATCTCCAGCAAAAGTTGAAAGGAAGAAAGGCATCACCAAGACTATGTGGAAGAATTTCTCCGAATGCAAAAGGCTTACTTTTGCCGCTTCTATTAAAATACATACATTTAAAATATATACCAAAATTTCTGCCTCCTCAAGCCACATTCCAGCCACAAGATTTAAAAATGGAATTCCTTCTATCTCTTAAGTTACAAACAAGGTCACAGCACGTGTGGAGGGAAGGTCTCCTATGATATACTAGCAACCCTTTCAGTCAGTAACAGTAAGCTCAGACAGGTTTCCAAAAGTCTCCAGGAAAGAAAGGAAGAGTGGGGAAGGTGAGTCTGAAAGAATGCAGGGGAATCTGCCACAATGAGGAAGAGGTTAATTTCAGCTCTGTTTGCCAATTTATACCATTATTTTATCAATATACCTTGGAACACCTTCAAGATTGCCAGCCCTCCCATTCAGAAGAAAAGGTGACATGCTTCTGGGCTAGCAAATCACTACAGAGTGCTTTTTGAAATGGATGTGAAGAATATGTGTATATTACTTTTTGAGTTTATGCTGCAACTTCTGGAGTATATTGAAGATTGCAAAATTTTACAGAGCACAGTCTGATTTACTGAAAATTCTCAGCAAAAAGCTAGCATTTTTTTCCTACTAATTTTCAATTCCAGCATCCATCCGTCCGAAGGTTTAGGATCACTAGGAAATCAAGAAAACCTAAAATTTAACTAGCAAAGTCAAACTAGTCCTGAACTACTAGAAATTAAGTTTTTTTCTTTTGAAGGAGTTGTTATGGGTCTGTGCTTCATCAGGAGTTACAGTTTCCGGAGAGATGTAGGTAGGGATGCAGACTGTAAGTAGGGATGCTCAATCTAGGAAAATCTAGGGAACACCCTAGATTTTAGTGTGAGGCTATGGTACCCAGACAGCAGGTTTATTTTGTGTGGGTGACAACAGAGAAACCCCAGAAGGCTCACACATACAGCTAATGGCACTCAGTTTGTTTCCAGAGAGGCAGAGCCAGGAACATTCTGTTGGGAAATGTTTAAGTCATTTTAAATACAAATCTAACAGCTTTCTAAAAGTATACTTATAGGTACCTTATATATATATGGTTTAAACTGTTTGCCCACAGCAACATCTGGCAGGTTGTTTACAACAATGAGTAAATTTAAGTTTTCAGAGAAAAAGGTATAATGACTGTGAATAAATAATGTTTATTAATGGTAGCATCTATATATTGCCATTTTCACCATTGGAAGCCAAAGTAGTGATGGTTGTGGACCAGAGAACGATGGCCACAAAACTCAGCTGAGGAAGCTCCTGTTCAGCTAGTGCCGGGGTACTGCACGCACACTTCTAAAATTACGTGCCATTTGGTAAAGAATAGTTGTTTCACCCAGCCTTGGTAAGAAAGAGTAATAGCTCTTGTATAATTCATTTAGCTACAGATCTCACTACACTTTAAAAAGCTGAACTCCTGTTTTGTGGGTGTGAAACTTAGGCAAGTCATTTTGCCTTTTTGTGCCTTGGGTCAACCAAGAAGCCAGTGGCAAAACCAAAAATAGAGATCAGTTCAATCCCCTAGCTCACACTGCCTTCTCATTTAAATTCTGCAGTATGAAAATGGTATCAAGTCTCAATTCATTTTCCTTCCTTAGGGTGTTTGTCAGTGATTATAGCTTATTCTAAATAGGATTTGTTTCCACAAAAAGCTAATATATTTTTAGACAAAGATTAACAATTGCAACATCCCAGCAGACATCTGCTAATAGCGCTGCTCTGAGTTCACGCGCATTTTCAAGAAGTATGTTCAACCAGATATATTCTTGTCGTAAGTGTGACCAGACCAGACTTGATTCTTCTCTCGGTTATGTTGGCATCAACATGTAACTCCAATGGAAGCATCATAATTGCACTGGTGAAAGAACAGGCTTGGTGAGATAAGAATCCAGGCCTCAGTGTTTCAAGCAGCACGGCCTAACAACTGCCCGTGGGAATCAAACAGCTTGTTGAAGACAGGGAGATGACCTTTTTTATTGCTTTGATGCAAAGGTACAAGGCAAAGGGCAAAAGATCAGGTTGGAACAGTGATTTATAATTAGCCAATTTTAAAAACAGGCTAACAGACTAGGCAAGAACATGCAGCAAGTTCCTGTAGCTCACTGTAAACACCCCCCACCCTCCCTTATTACATTTCAGGCATGACGACCAATCCTTTCAGACCATTTTGCCACTCTAGAAGCCTATTTATATTTTCTGTATTAAACAAATTCAGAGTACTGATCTATATATAAACCTGGAGGTTTCACTTTCACTGAAACGGGCATTCAAGAATATTTTTTTCTAATATAAAGCTATTCTCTTGTCATTTATTTCTGCAACTATACTAATTTTTGATTCACATCAGACAATTTTAATGAGCATTTCAGGCTTCTGTTATGAGCAAGCAATGATGAGTAATCTGTATGATTAAGGAACCCTATAAATTCTTGGCTTATTGATGGTGCCACAAAGAATACTCAAAATAGCCTAAAAGTGATGAAACAGCTGATGTTACTCCAAAACTAGGCTAAATATGTTAATTAGGAAAACCATCACACGGGCTTTCAGAATTGTTACATAAAATGTTTTGTAAAGCCATTTACAACTTAGACGCAATTTAAAAACACTGACCTGAAAATCCTAATTTAAGTCGCTACCCAACAGACTACTCTTTGCATATGTGATAAATCCTGCCCAGCTTTGAGAGGATAAATGGTACAAAGGATATTGAGCTCTCATGTCCCATGAACAACCAGAAAGTAAACTTCAAAATCCCCAACACTTATTATATGGGAAATAAAATTACTATATAATATGTTTTGCAAATTGTGCACTGTACTAGCGAATAGTATTTTTACAGGAAAGTTCAGACTAAAGCATCCTGAAATACTTTAGACATTACAAATAAAGGAATATAATCACTGAGAATTTCAACTGAGTTTTACAAAACAATATTTAAATGTAAAGCGTACAGCAACGCTGCCCACATTTGTTCATGGGAACTGAAGAATCTAATATCCACTTATGTTTCAGAGGTTTGGGATGAATAAAAGTACACACATAAGAATTCCACCATTGCAGTAATTTCAGCCCTGTCTTCCAGTAAGTGCATGCCACGAGTTCCATTAAAGGCTAGAGCTGATTAGCATTTGTATTTTTAGACAGACATCCCTTCAGAACCCTTTACTACTGAAGCACTGAGAGGTGAAAGTGCAACTTACTGAGTCATTAATGCCCCTTTCCCTGGTATTCTGGGTTTTCTTGTAAAGTTCCCACCTAAGCAGTGATTAGATGATATTCAGAGATAGAAAGTCTGAAGAAGGAAGGAGGGAAAAGGGAGAGATGTATATTAGCAGCATTTGCATAAATTTATCCTGAAATTAATCATCATGTTTCCGATTCTTAACCTAACCAGTGTGTGTTCATTGTTTTCAACACATCAAAGTACTACAAAGATGTATTATTTCCGTTATCTTAAGCTGATGTAAAAGCATGCTCTCCTCTCAGCAGCATTTTCCCACCGTTTCTCCTGCATAACTTTTATTGCTTAGAGCTTCCTAATTCAAAATATTTTTGTTCCGAGGGTCATTTGAATTTGGATCACCAAACTGGTTTAACTTACTGTACAGCAGCCAGGGTGGGCCCGATCTTGCAGGACAGAGGAGAAGGTGAGTGAGGGGAGGACCAGGACTGCCTTCTCCGGCAGCAGTACAGCCAGACTGCCCCATGCCAATGTTGAAACTTTGACTTGAGACTACTTCATATGTTGAAAACACTGAATGCTATGTAACTAAGGTTTAATTAGGTAGTACAGTACACTTGGCTCATTAGACATATTAAAGAAAAGCGTGAATTATCAGTATGTTTCTGAGAAATGACATGTGCATGAGAAAGGAAAATAGAAAACTACATAAATATTTTTCTTTAAAAAGAGAAAATTCTCATCAGGCAACTCAGAGGGCAAGAGAATTTGTACGTTAGATTAGGTATCCCATTATCCAAGACAACTGTCGTGTACATAGCATCAAATGAAACATTCAGATTTTTTTTACTAATCCTGAAGAAAGGAGAAGAAAAACGGATATCAAAACAGTAGCAGAAATACTGCATTTAAAAGTGTCTTACTAAAAAGGAATATAATGCAAAGGTCTACAATTCAGCTTTGATTCTGTTCTCTTTGAGTCACTGATCAAAACCAGCTCTTTCTCCTCTCCTGGGAATTCCCTACAACAGGGAAAATCCCTGTGAGATTAGTGTAGGTGTAACTAGCCACTGTCTAGTACATGCAATTTACTGGGCTTTCATGATTCTCAGAACTGAACAAATACAAAGGAGAAAACAATTCTTGCCTCGAACTAGAAATATTAGTACAACATTGTGGTGAAAAACTCTCAGACCTCTTTTGGATCTGGCTTGATGTTTTGGTTTAGCCTTGGTCTGTTTTGTCTAGATCAATTTTTAAAGATTTGAACATGTATTCATTACATGGAGCCAAAAAGACCACAATTCTTTTCAAAATCTGATGTTCTTGACTCGTTTATGCTTTCATCCCTGTTAATAATGCACCAAAACATCTTATTGGAAGGTAGAAAACTTCCAAGATTTATGAAGAGACTACCTCAGGAATTTAGTTAACTACAGCTTAGTTTAAGTATGGGGCTATCACTTCTAGGTTCTTAGTATCACTTCAGATCTTTAATGACTGAAAAAATTGTTGAGAGACAACTATAAATCATAGAAAACCTCTGTTTTTTCTTCCCTCTATATCCCTGAACATGACAAGTTTTTCCTGAAAAAAAATCAACTTTTTAGACAATTCAAATAATTTGTTATTGCTTGGATGTTTGACGGCCTGGGTTCTCTCTCTAGCCCTCAGTAATGAACAGTGTAGAAACATGATCCAAACTGGTACCAGGCAAAACAATCAATGCTTAAAGAGCAGTCCCTTCCCAGGACAGGACTCGAGCACAGTGGCAGAGTGAGATACAAAAGCTTTACCCCATTATCCATTCAGAGGTTTTATTTTAAACCTGTTTGATTTTACAGGATACACAGTTTGTCACCACAACACAAGTGAATGATGCACTGGTGCAGAGCAGCGGGAATCTTTTCAATCAGTTTTGCCATCAGAGAAAACATATTTATCCAATACAAATATTTAATTTTTTTTTTAAAAAAAGACAAACTGTTTTGTAGATCTCATTACTGAATGGGTAAACAGGTGAACTGAAACAACTGGTGAAAATCTCTAGCAGAGGACGAAATTAAATGAATGGCTGAGACTACAGGTAGGAGGCTGATAACCTCTTCTATGTGCAATCACAACCTCAATTTAAAAAGACGGAAATTCATAACATGTTGAATGAGAACAAACGTCCACAGCTCTTCAAGAAGAACTTCAATGAACGTTTCTGCTGACCCTCTGCGCAGAAGCAAATTTGACTCTCCTAGATATTAAAAAATGAAACAAGAAGGCATCCAGATGAATGTCCCAAAGCATTTACAGTTGCACACTGTACTACACTTCAGTGAAATTATCACCAAGAGATCAAAATTTCTAAATTATGTTAGGAGTAAGAAATCTTTAACACAAAGAAATTATTTATTTGACTAACTGCCAAAAGTAAAAAGCTTTCTCATGAAACAACAAACCTGTAACTTTTCTTCACATGACTAGCAGTTAAATTTTGGGAGAAGGTGGGCACAACACTGATGAAGTCATAAATTGTGGAATGTTTAATTCTGAACTTGAAGATCTAAAGAGATTTTAAAAAAACCAAATACGAATCTGTCTTCAGATATTTAAGTCTCAGCAAACGTTCCATCATTCTTACCAAACATCTGTTTTGTATTTAAGAAAGACTGTGGAAATTTTCAAAATTACTACTCTCTAACTTTATTTGCCTCCCACGTTGTTCTTCATTGATGTCTCTCGATTATATTATTTTTGGAAGTGCAGTTACATAATTATTTTCAAGGCAATCTGATGGTGATGGTAGAATAGGCTGTCTCTGAAACACGCTGTGCTCAGCCAGGACTGAAGAAGGCTGCCTACAGTTCCTATGCTGAACAGAATATTGTATCATGATAAAATAACAGAGTTACAGCAAAAAACCCAACATAAAACAAAAAAACCTTTGCAACCCAAGAAAAGAGTGATCTTCAGATGCTCAGGGACAGACTAAGATAAACAAGACATATGTGAACATTAATCTTTTCTCTAGGTCTTAAAAGAAGGATTTATCAGACAACAATGAATGAAGTAGAAATAATATGGTTGAGTGGATAGGCCACTGGGTCCTTGTTCTTGTCATCATGATTTTTTATATACCGGTAAATCAACAACTGTGTTTCTGCAGAAAATAGAGCACCTACTGACCCCCCTACAAATCTTGTCATCAGTCTTTTCCAGTCTTTTTTTTTTAATTTAAAAAATAAAAAAGGAACAATCCTCACACCATTAAGTATTGGCATTTTGCACACAAGCATATTGTGCTTTACAAACTACAATATTAGGAGCAACTTCGTAAATGTGTTCTCACTACACAGTCATCAAGACAAAGTACAATGCAGTCCAAATATTAATAATTTTCTTCAATAAGATGTTGCTCTAAAAGCTCATATCCAGGCTAGTATGGTATTTTTCATCAAGTTTGTAAGTACAGTGCTTCCTACAGAATCCATATGGGTCACAAATGAAAAGTATAACCAAAACAGTACTTTGTTTAAATGTACTTACTCAATGCATCATAGATAATAAAGGTAATCGACAAAGAGAAGAGAAGAGAAGAGAAGAGAAGAGAAGAGAAGAGAAGAGAAGAGAAGAGGAAGAGGAAAAGCGAAGCGAGAAATCTTGCCCTTGATTCACCGATTAAAAAAAGCTTTATCTGAAGTCCAATCTAATTATTAAGGCATCTACTAAAATCTTGGATTACAATAATATTAAGGCTTGTAGGGCAAAGATGAAAATGTGCAGGTTGCAGACAGGGGTGCCTGGGCTTTGCTGGCCAAGGTTAACCCTTTTGTGACAGTAAGTATCTTTACTTTTTTTCATCATTTAAGCTCTCTTGGGAAAGGCGTATCTCCAAAAATCAGAAAGGTGTAATTCTGTATAACCCTGGCTTGTGATGCCTCCTGATGGACAACTCCCATGTATCCATTAATGTCTGGAATTTAATGAGTAACAGGGAATGAAAACTGAAGAAAAATTTGCTCATTTTTGCTGCCTCTATATGGAACACTACGAGCTCCAGCAAAACCACCAACTGTTTTTTCCCAACAGGTCATTTTTTTACTTTGTTCTTTCTGAGGGGGAAAAAAAAAGACTGAGCAATACTAACAGGATATTCCGAATGAATAATACTAACAGGATCAGACAATTAGAAGAAGGCAGGCATATTCACTCTCATTACAGCTGAGAACATGGAAAATGCCTGTCTTTCCACAAGAGTACTGAACTTCATCTGTCTTCCCTACTCCTTTCCAACCTTTATTTTCAGCTCTGACCAACAGATTTTTTTCTTTCTGCTGTTTATACTATCAAGGTTTATGCATTTTGTATAAACAGGGATCTGAGAGAGGATAAGAAGTATAGCAAGTGATAAATGGAAGAAATTAGCTCAAGGGAATTATGATTCTTTGGAAGCAAAAGTTATTTTTCAAAAGAGGAAAGGCAGGAAAAGAGCAATACAGGAAAAAAGTGCACTGTAAGAACATGATGTAGAAAGACAACAAGAGGTGAAGGCAAATAAATGGAAATCATAGATCGTTCAGGGATGACATGCTATTGATCTAGTACAGAAAAAAAAAAGAAAAAAATGGACTAAAGTCAGAAATGGAACGAAGAAATAATAAAATGCAGAAGAGCGCACACAACTGACATATTCAGGAACGTTATCAACTTCTTATTTTATAATTAGTTGTCACAAAGATCAACGTGTTCTATAAAGCTGCACCTACTTAGGCAACATATGAGTGAAAAATCATTTTGTATTTTCTTCAGGCTCAAAGTATATGATACTAGGCTTGGAAGAAACCAGGGATGTCAGCATCAAATAACTTACTGCAGCTTGATATAGGGGCTAAGAACCGGAGCCATATAAAACAAGCAAACAAAATCTTACTGGTAAACTCCTATGGAAAGAACAGCTCAGACAGCTCCTAGAGGCAACATCATATATATATGCCCGCCCAGAGTGTTTTTACACAAATTTGTTACCATCGACTCTGTACAATTTTTATTGCAGCTTTTGATTTGTGCCAGCAGCCCTTTACTGTCAAGAGTACTAAAATTCACCCAAAGATATTTATGTCTAGAAACACATCTACGAAAATGGTTATTTCCATTAACAGTACAGCCAGCAAGTAATTCATTAACAACACAGAACTATTAATCATATCATTCTGTGGCTCATAAAGGGGGAGAAAATACAATATTCTTAGTGTTGGGTGTTAAAATATAGTGCCTAACAACTGTTTATTGAGACAAATATTTTCAAGGGAGTTCTTTTAGACAATTTGCCCTTTGACTGTAGTGAATCTTGTATGGCAAACGCCTCCAGACTGAAAAGGAAAGAAATGTTTTATTTTAAATAGTCAAAAAGAATTTCCAATAATAGCAGGGACAATAAACAAAACAATAAAAAACTGTGGGACTTATATGGTAAGGGTATTCATTGGAGCAAGAAATTATAGGTATATTCATAACACAACATAATATTCAATCTGTATCATTGGGATACAGCAGAAGCCCAAGGAATACCCTGAAGTACTGACAGTGACAATGCCCAGTGTATCGCTGTTTTGCATGCTATTTACTTGGAACTGCACAGGTGTCTAAGAATCCTACAGAAAGAAAAGGCAACAGTTGTGCTATCTGTAAAGTGGGATGTTGTAACGTGAAGCCATGGCCATACGCTATTGTGCACTGCTGAGACAAAACGACATCTTTCTGGAGCAGAAATGAACACAAACCCCTCACTCCTGATGTTGACATTGGATGACTGGTAAACAAGCTTTTATCCCAACAGCCTCTTCTCTGATCATAATGTTACTATTTCCTGACTCTTAATTTTCTTCAGAGGTGTCACTCTGGGTTTTCCAGAGGCAGATGAAGACTCAGCAGGAATGCAGAACCATGGGGAAGCTGCACACTCAGGAGGTTGCTGTAACATCACCTGGCTTTACGTTCAGTAAATATGGGCCAGGTCTGTCATGGCATTACTAATATCAGTCTCCAAAAACTGCATACAATAATTCTATCTGCCTGTCTTTTGTTCCATTCCATCCTGGTTCTGTTTCCACGAACGTCAATGTGAAAAGGAATTTCTTTATACTGTAGTCAGGGACAACCTTTTCACATCCTAGACTTTCTGTGAAACCGGACACATACAAGTCTTCTGTGTAATTAGGGCACGCCATTTTGAGATTTTTTCTAATGTTCTGACACAGTTTATTTAAACAGATATTTTACTAGAGTTCATTTCTGTTATGTGGGAAAACAGACAGGCTGAAATGTGCATAGGTTTAGTGTATTACTGTAATTAAACTACATTACAAAAAAATGGATACAAAGTTTGTCTTGTGTTGCAATATCTAGGCTGATGACGTTCTTTCTCTATAAACTTTTATCTAACCTCTTTTGCCTTTCTCTTTACTCTTGTTTAGAAAAGTCTACTTCATTGCCTTAAAAATTCAGAAGTATTTGAAGGGATGAAATAAATTATGTTGTGAATCCACAATTTTCATCTTGCAGCATTAGCAACTACTTTAACACTGGATACTATATTTCAAATGAATGAATTTTCTTTTGCCATGGCAGTATTGAAACTGGCCTCTGCTGTCACCAACCCATGAGAAAGCACGTACATACTCAGGAAGGTTCAACAAAGAGATTCAGCTGCTGATAGCTGGCTAATAGGGCAGCCATTAAAAAGATGAAAAGACTGATAACCATGTTATTTTACTTTTGTGGGTAGTCTACAGTAGGTTACTGACCTCCAAAGGGGAAAAATGCCAGTCTAATGAGACTAGAAAATTGTGATACTTTAAGTCAAGCATTTAAGTAGCTCTGAATAACAAAACAATGAGTACTATGATGTTTCAGACAAGAGTTCTTTGCCAGGCGAGAGAACACAAGATGGAGTAGCTGATTTTCTTCTCCCATTAGAAAAATATACCCCCAAAAACTTATCACCTGCCAGGATCAAAATGTTTCTGGATTCATTTACTCCATTACCCAAGTGAACTCTCTAGAGAATTAAGCAATAGTTTCCCTGCCTCATATGGACTAAACCTAAAAGCTTGGTAAACACTAGTTTTATCTCACAAACCATAATTTTTAATTGCTAACACACATAGGAAAGGAATAATCCTCCACTGATGATATCATAGTCTACTGCCATGGAAATGACTGCAGTATCATAAACACAGGTTTAAGATGACCTCACTTTCATAGGAAAGAGGGAAATTTCACTGGAATGTGAATGACATTGGGAATAAACACATGTAGATACTATACAGTGAAAAAAATTCTCATACTACTCAGTTAAAATATGGAAGATGAAGACACCAGCTAGAAATGTAGTTGAACAGAAAAGAGGTTCTCCTGTCCAAACACTGTATTTCTGCCTATGAGTCTTGGAACAGAGAGCCCTCTGAACTCCTGTCAGGGTTCCACTCTGTAAGTTCACTACACCAGACAGGAGTGAAATCCCTGCCCTGACAGGCTTGCAGTTTAACCACAAGAACATGAACAAAGTATGGCTATAAGAATATAGTGTAGGATCACAGAACAACATCGTAGCTGGAATGCTTCCTAGAATAAGTACTTCAGAAGTGGGAGGAAGAGAACTATACAGTCTCTTGAAGCACACAAAATAACATGAAGTCAGACGCAAATGCAGAAGTACGATCTCAGTGTGGCAAGTGCTAACTATTTTGGCATCGGCTCAGGAAAACACATATATTTAACCTTCAGCTCTGAAGTACTCTGAGAGGCGTCAAACAACTCAAGGACTGGAAGTCGAAATTTGTGTGTAAGATTTGTGTTGCCGTGAGCTGGGAATGTTCAGTACTATGCAGGACCCCAAGTTGAGATGAGACAAGAAGCTTGAGCCGAGAACAGGGAGTGGAGAAATATAGAAAGTGATAATGATCTCACTTAAGTAGAACCTTTCATCTTGAAGGCTCTCAAAGCAATTTACAAACTTAAACAGACCAGACACTGCAGCTGGTATGAACAGAAGCAGACAGCTGGGAACTCATTCATAGGAAGGAGGAGGTAACGGAGGACTTACTGAGTGGTGTATCTTCCAAAACGCTGGTGCTGGGACAAGACAGCAGGACTAAACCAGAGCTTTTCCCTGAACCTTGCCATGCAGCCATGTGAGAGAACTGCAGAAAGCAAGAAGGCAGCCAGAGCTGCCAGAAGGAGAAGCACAAAAAGAGGGGGCCTCTGGATAGCTGGGGAGCTGTCACTGTTAGTATTGTAGTTTCCCTGCCTTTTTTCTCAACCTCAGCTCTATAGACTCTTCACACTTTCTGCAGTAAAACCTTATGTCTCACCTAATAGTTTTTCCCATTTTAAGACCTTTCTCTAATTTCTCTTTACCTTTTTCCTAATTTATTACAAAGCAAACTGTCCCTCTTCCCTTCCTCCAACTCCAAAAGGTTTTCCAGATGCACAGTAGGACAAGTAGTGCTACCTCTTGGTTACTGGGAAGCTAAAGAAATTACTTCAGCTATTGGGTTCGTGTAGTATAGGTCTGCCCATAGTACCACAAGGGTTATTCTTCAGCTCAAAAGCACTACTAAATACACACTATTAAAACTGAACTAAATAAACAAGTCTAAAAAACAAGCATCATATTTGTTATTGCTGAAATGGAATTGCTTCTGGAAGGAAAGACAGCACCTAATTACAGTACACAGTAGCTCAGGACACAAAATGAAGACACCAAATGAAAGGGTAGGGAGGTTTCAATTAAATAGAATCCAAAAAGCAACACTTTTGTTGCGCTTAAGTAAAAAGACATTGTGTGACCAGTTTCACATTCATATTTCCCAAGACTTTTAAAACTTCCACATTTCCACCTAGGAAGGTGGAAAAAAAATGTTTTCATGGATAAGAGCCAAAGACAAGTGTTGAGCAGGTGTTCTAGCACCACCAGTCCCTCTCAGAGGGGACCCAGGGCATCCTCTGTTGCACAAACAACAGTTTCTTTCAGAGCGTGCCAGCTGGGATCAATGGCACGCTGTCGCTTGGAGTTCATAACTGTGGCTGTAAACGTAGCTCTAGCAATGGGTTAAAAAAAGTCACTGGTGGCCTTGCCCTAGTTATTTTGTGTTAATTTAAGAAACACCCAGTCAGACATTCTTCCTCCTTTTTCCCTCTTTAGTATTTTGTAATTTTTTGCTGGAGGAACTTTGTTGTAATCTTTTTGGATCTGAAGTGGAACACCACATACTTTTAACACACTGAAGTGTGCATTAACATTAAACTGTGTCTCACCCTATAATAAACTGATTGCTCAGATTTGGGGGCAGCATGACAATTTTACGACAAAGTCTACAGCAGTGAAAAGCTTCTTTTGACATAAATGAGCTTGGATCAGGTTCCACATCAGATGCGCAGTGTCTGGGCCACTACAGGTATTCAAAAGCTGTATATGAACACAGCGCAGTTTTCTTACTGAATCTCATTACAGACAGGAGAAGGCAAAGGGGAGGTTTCTCTAAACCATATTTAAGTCCTCTAAAACCAGGGCAGAACAACAAAACACTGAGCCTGCGCATCCTGCGTTTACTATACACCCAAACTTTGCTAGGTCAGAGAAGACGACAAGGGAATAGTACAGGCTCTGAAATCAAGCCCAGATTTTTCACTATTACATAAACTAAACAATTCACAGATGACACATTCTCTCATGCCTTGATGCCTTTCTCTGGATCCAAAAGATTAATTTCTTCAACTGGACTAAGCTTGTATTCCTTCACAGTTGTGCTTTCCCATGCTGCTGGCAAGAGCAGATTGACTAGAATGAGGAGTGGCTGCTGCAGGGGAAGCATTACAGATAAAAACAAAAACACAAATGAAATGGATTTGAAGGATCCTAGAACGCTTTTCTCTGCTGCTAGGAGAAGCTGAAGAGCAGAAAAAAACATTAAAGCAAGAATAAACATAACATGGTGACTGTGCATGCACAAGAAATGGTGGAAATGAGAACATATGTGAAAGACCTGGAAACAAAGCAAAGAAGAAAATGAAGTCATATGTGAGCCTTTCCCTGCTCACTCAAAAGGAACGCAAGAAAATTCCTTTCCATATTTCCACAAAAAAAAGCCTGAAATTATTGTCCCAAATATTGCACTTGAAAGTACAGGCATGGCTTTGGATCATGGACATTTCCAGTGAGACACTTACTCCAGCTGACAATAATCACCACTAGAGGCTTAAGAGGAAGATGTAGCATCTCACTACTGGAGATACACCTTTGCTGTTTTGGATAAGCAGAGATTGTGCTTGGCTAGTGAAGATGATTCGATGCGTTCATCAGGCCACTCGGGGATGTTAATTCCAGATCTGTCTTTGTCATCGCTGTCCACTCCAGACAGGCAACATACTACTTTGTAGCTCAATGCTTTTGCTGACATGTCTGTCTTCTCTTGCTGAATGCTTTCAGTTTACTACTTGTAATAATTATTAAGAACAGTTGTTATATCAGGAGAGTGGAAGCAGAAATTTTAGGTCTACTCCCTACAGGGAACAAAGCAACCTGAGGGAAGGAAAGATGTTCACAGAAAACTAAGACTTCAAATTGTGAACATCCTAACAAACACAGTTTTACAGTATTTGGGCTGTGGTCTCATTCTCGAGTCAAAGTGAAAAACTGTTGCTGTTGTGACTATCCAAAGGCTGTTTTTCCATCTTACATTTTGTTCTTTGCTTCTGCCGTTTTCAATTGCCATGCCAAAGTTTCTCCTGTTTATTCTAATTGTTTTAGCGTGTCTGACTCTCATTGGTTTATATGTTTAGTCTTGTCCTGATTTAATAAGAATTAAAATGCCTATGCCACGACCAGTCTGCAAATATTACTCAGAAAAGAAACTATTTAAATAATACTATGGATAGTACCCATCTGGTTTGATATCTAGATCATATAGAATAATGCTGGTTTTGTTTTCTACTACTATTGCCTGCTATTGCCAATGAAGTGTTGATTGCGACTGTGACCACAAATATGTTTTGTTCCTGGTCCTATTAAGCCAAAAGAGTGTGGTTTACAGCATGTATGTACGTGAAGTTGTTTTGATTATACTAAATTCACTTTAGAAAACCCACATTCTGCCACTGCAGCGCTACAGGACAATGAGAAAAGAATTTCCAATGAGAACAGTCTTTTAAAAACAAACCACTAGGCCCCTTCCCTTTAAAAGAATTTTAAGGCACACTACCCTTTCTTCTGAATGTGATTATTTCTCAAAATTACATCTGAATACTGTCTTCAACAGAAGGTCCCCGTCCTTTTACTTCTCAGTCATTATGTAAGACGTAACAAATGTCATATCCTACATTTCCATTTCACACAGAGGTTATACTTATTTAAATCATTAGTTTACTGTATTAAGTAAAAACATTATATGCTAACTTTTTTTAGTGGTGAATCTGGCTACCATACGTCCAATGGTAGCTTGAAGCTTCTCTTTCTGATTTTCGGTACCTTGCCTCTACAGATCTGGAAATGTTTACCATTTAATGTCTGCCACTCTGGGCTTCTCACTTTCCAGACAGAGGGCCAAGATTGTATTCTGGAGGGCCAATATGGTATTTTATCAGTTTGAGCTAAAGCATAGCATTGTCTAGCTCTGGCTGAGTTTCAATCAATATGATTTATCTTCTAGGAAAGACGGGCTTTAGTCTTGAGTGGTGAATATGCCTATCAAACACAATGTGTCCAAAAACGTGTCTGACCTCCTTTGCGTGACTCTCACTCCTAATTTAGCTTACTTAATTTAGTCTCCTCCAAGTGGATGACAGACAGGCATTTAACATGATCACTGCTGTCCCTGTCTTTTATAAACTGAAACATCAGCATAAATGACAAACTCACAAAAACCTGATGCTCTTTCATCCCTGCTGAAATGAATCCTAGCTCTAAACCCACAATATACAGCCCCCGCTAAATCCCAAATATACGACAGTCAAGAGATACCCTCCTGGTATCAATCCTAATCCTAACTTGGCAGTTTTTACCACATTTAATAAAGCTTGCTTATCGTTCCCTATTTCATAGCTTTGCTGTCCACCTAGGTGCATCCCAGGCTTTTAGTACTTCACAGTAATTTTACCATGATTTTTGTAACACGGGATACATTTAAACAATGTCTACATGGGTACTACATGGAGATTTCAGTCAGAATAAAATCTTGCCAGCTAAATTTAAACCTACTCTTTTTCTTATTTTATTAAGTGCCTGAAGTACTGCGCTAGTAACAGAAAGAATGAGGCTGTCCCTTCTTTTTCAGTCGAAGCAAGTTAGCTTATCACTAATAAAAAGCCCTTCACTGTTCTTTAAAGTAGAGGCTAATAATGGTGAGTCAGATACATTCTTGCGATAGCATTTGTACAATTTAAGAAACCCTCTCAGCTGACTGGAAGGTGAAATGGCTTTTCTTCAACCACTTAATCTCAGTGTAACAGCATCTATGGCTACAAACCACGGTTTAATCTCTGGTTACGATATGGCCAGTTAATATGGCTTCAAATAAATGTATTTCTATCGTATGAAACTTGCAGCCAAAAAAAAAAAAGGGAGTTTTCTTGTTTGTTTGTTTAAGTGTCAAGAAGAAGTCCAAAGCTGTGGCTGTCAGCAGTGCTTAAACTGGTAGACAATTTTTTGATGATTTTTTTTCCCACATTTTAGAAAGACGGGAAAAAGAATGTCTTGAGGTTAGAGCACCATGTTTTATATTTCAATATAACGTCACAAGCATCTGATAGCTCATTCACACATCACGTCAAGATCAGTTCTACAAGATCTTACTCTGACTTACAGCTATTCTTCTTGGAAAGCTGCCAGTGTGCTGTGCAGATTACATAAAGCATTAAATCTTTCTGACACAGGTTCTATGATTATTTAAGGATTTCCATCGTTTCTGCAACACATGTCTATGCCTAGACTGTACTTACTCCTCAGCATATTCTTCACGTATTCTACACTTTCTTGACCCACAGGCTTTGATATAATTGTCTACTGATTGAGATTGAGGAATTGTGTTTTTTACTGCAGACTTCCCAGCAGGACAAGCTGATGCAGTCCAAATACATACACTTTTAAACCCTATTTTAACCAAGTCTGCAATTAGAGTTTAAAACCAGATGTGTTTAAAAAAATACAAATCAAAGACTGATTTGTAAGTTTACTGGGACTGACAAGGTCAGCCAGTTTATGTTAGTATTTGCATTGTTGCCAACTCTTGCAATTTTGCTTGAATTCTTCCAATATTTAGCATTTATTACAAAACCCAGGCTGCTGGAACTAAGAGCTTTCATGAACTTTTGTACTTTAATTTTTAAAATTAGCTTCCAAAACTTACCTATGTACAAAAAAAGAGAGACCCAAATACTTAATTCTAGAAGCAAAATGCCCAGAAAATGAATAAAAAGGAATGGAGACATTCCTTTAAAAAAGGATTTAATAATTTAAAAACCAGCTTTGGGGTGCAGAGGTGCTAATTTTTTGAGGGTTTCCTATTCGCACTTCTCAATCTGTTTGGATATGAATAGCTTGGAAGGCCTTCTCTCTCTCTCCTCTTTCCAAGTGTCACATAAAATGTTGTCTGCAAGTAATAAATGGGCTACCTTCCATTTCTTTGCAATACTAAGCTTTCTTTCTTGCTTTTCTAGTGGGGACAAGTGCTTTGAACTGAAAACATGCTACAGTTGACCAGCTTTATTTACCTTCATAAAATCATTTCAAACTTCTCTGCTGATAAAGAGTATCAGAGTTCACAACTTCCCACGTGGGTTACTATGCAATGCTGCTTTCCCGGCAAGGCTAATGCCAAGCCACCTCACACAGCTGAAAACACAAACCCAAGTCTCTCTTCTCCCTAAAGTTACAGACAGCTGATCAAAGCTGCAGCAGACAACACGTTCAAACTTCTCCCCGTTCCCACAGTCTTCTTTCAAAGTATTATTTGCAGGGCTGACATCACCCGGGCCCAGCCGCCCCCACCGGCGGCTCTGCTCCTTCCCCCCTGCCCCTGCCGCAGCCAACTCCTCGCCTCGGTTCCCTCTGCCCAGGGCCCAGAGCTCCCCGACGCCGCACCTGGCGCCGACCCCACTTCTCCTGTCCCGGCCTGGAGAGAGACGTGACACCCGCTTTCCTTGGCCCAGGGCAAGCGGGGCGGGGTGCACCCCGGCCCAGCCTGCCCTTGGGAGGCGCAGGGCGCCTCCGCTCTGCCGCGGGCGCCGCGGCGCCCTGCGCTCCCTTCGCCTCGGGGCCCCTCCGTCCAGCGAGGGCAGGGGGCCTCGGCCTGCGGGAGCCCCCCCCGCTCCCCGGGGTACTAACCTGACCAAGTCGGTCATACAGGATCCCACAACCACCACCTCAGCGGCCATGGCGCCAGGGGTCGGGGCAGCCCCAGGGCCCGCAGCCCGGCCGAGGCGCTGCCCGGGCCTTGGACCCTGGACCCGGCCTTCGCGCCAGGCCCCGCCGCCGCCGCGGCTTCTCCTGTTGCCAGGGGCGACGGGCGGGGGAGGCGGTGGCGCCCGGCCCGCAGGGCCCTTCGGCCGGGAGGGGTGCCCCTAGCGAACGCCTGCCGGCGAGGCCGCCCCCTCCCCTCCTCTCCCTCTCCCCCGCCCCGCTCCGGCCTCCACGGA
>VZSF01000978.1:0-198759 GCA_013398295.1 Chionis minor | reverse complement strand
GCCTTCGCACGGGGCGGCCCCTGCTCGTCGCGGCCTCGGGAGCCGCCGGGGCGGGGGGGGCGGTGGCTGCCGGGGAGGGAGCGAGCGAGCGGGGGCTGGCGGGGGTCAGTCCGGTGCGCGTCCTGCCGCGCCGAGGGAACTTGGGGCCTGTGGGTTACCGGGGGCTCCGTAGATCCATGTTGCCGCTGGCGTTCCGGGCTGGGGGGCGGGGATGTGGTCGGGCACGGTGGGGGGAGGGGGACGGGGTGGGGGCGTCCCCGCGTTTCCCCAGAGCCAGACATGCGTTAACTGCCGCCCTCGAAATGAATCCCACCACAGCAGGCTGCCGGCAGCCGGACCGAGAGGGTTAGGCAGGAGGGTTCCCTCAGCGCCCCAAGGCCTCCATCACGCCGTTCACCTTGGCCGCCTCGTAGCTCCGCTTAATGCCGTTACCGGTGTATGGAGGAGGCTCTGGTGCCCGGAGCGGTGCCCGGGATTTTCATGGTTACCGTGAAGCGTATGTTACGTTTGCATGAAGCCCTAATGATAGGCTGCTCAATCTAAAAGCGTTCAGCTATTAGTTTGTTTACTTCTTCCCACTGTTTTTGTTTTGGGAGGGAAACGGTCTGGTGAATTTTGTTGTCGTTAATTCCCTTGAGTTTGTTTTGTATTCTGTTTCCAGTACTGTGGGAAAATTAAGCTGGGGGAAAAAAATATGTGTATGACAGCTGAAACTTATGAAAATGGTACTAATTGTATTATAGTTTGTAAAGACCTTTGTTTACAAAATAAATTGATGAGTTTAATTGATAGCAACCCTTTAAGTATTGTATATCTGGCTCGGTGTGTAGAAGGTATTGTGGATCTTAACAAAGTGATGCAATAAAACCAGGAAAAACGCCTAGCGGTCATTTCCATCTTGTTTTGACAATATCTGCCTGTTTTATTAATGAAAAGATAAGGAATCTCACCCTGCAGTTCGTTTTGGAAGGTGCATCTGTTCAACTTTGATCACCACATGTATCTCTTACGTGTCACAATTCTACCCTTGTAACACTTACAGTCCCCTTAAAACGTGTCAGTATCAGAACTAATTCTGAGATATTTGTGTATACCTTTAAGATTGCTAGATGGATACCTTGTTTTTCAGCGTATTTTTCATGATTTAAGAAGTTCCTACCTTCATCAGTCTAGCTGCCCCTCTGCTTGAAATTACTGTTGCCTACAGTAGAGCTGGCAGACTGAAACCCGTGTCCTGTTTTAGCCACTCTTGTGCAAAGTATCAGTTTAATTTAGACTCACTTTTTGTTAGCAGTTCAATCCAAGCCATTGGACTTTGCATTGAAATAGGTCAAGTATGGGCTTGTGTTCTTTCAGTTCCTCTGGGGAAGAATAAAGATGAGTAGGCAGTAATTTTTGGTAGAAAAGTAACAAACAGGAGGTAGCATCTTAAATTGCTGTAGGTGTTTGCTAAGCTAGCCTAAGTTGTTGCCCATTGTCAATTACAGCAAATCATGTGAAGAGAACATGTTATATGTCAGGACATGGATATTTAGTCTCCAGCTTTGCTGCCACAAAATGTAAGAACCAGTGTATTACAGATAATTACTGTTTTTAGGAAATCTTGCTTAGTCTTTTTGTTTGCATTAAAGTGCCTGGCCTTTGCTTTATTCAGATGCATTCCAAATAGCTAGAATAAATACTGTTTCGTGAACATTGCTTCCTACTACTTCAGTGTGAATGACTTTCATGAGAACAAAATGTGTACCTTTAATGTTGCTACCAGCTACAGGGAATTACCAGTTTGTAGAACATCCATTGTTTACCAACTAATGCTTGTAAACTGAGTGTTAGAAACAACAGAAAATTGCAACTGTTGCGATGAGTCCTTCACATTCTTTGTAGAACATTTACTAATACAGTGGTCCAGGTGCAGCATTTTGTAAGGAAGTAAATACAGTATGTGTTGGTGTTTTTCAGTTAAATGAATGTTTTTAAAAATACCTTCTAATGGTCAGAGTTTCAAGTAGGAGCTCTTTTGCCCCACTTCTCAGTGACATGTTTATGTTACCTTGAGTCATTTACGACTTTGTTTTCTAAAACTGTCAAGTTCAGTAAATTTTCAGATGAAACTTTTTGCCTAAGAATATGATCAAATATGTTAAGTTAGTATTTTTCTAGGCTACTTAACCTTCTTTTCTCCCACCTCTCCTACCACGGTCTGTTGTGTGCATACTCTAGTCTTTTTGTGGTGCAGTGAGTTAAAATATGTGCATGCTCAGTTTCTACATTTCAGCTGAAAAGTAGCAGGTTCTTAAAAGTGTGCTTAGTGTCCTAACTGATTTAGCATAAGGTCATGTAATTGCAAGCGCTTCTGGAAAAGCTGTGCTGAAAATGAGTGTTCATCAACTTCCTGATCTGCTTTGTCAATGAAGACGCCTTTTAAAGAGTATAGTGATACCGCTGACAGAAAAGCAGTGCTAACTCCATCGTGAAATGCTGTAAATAGCTACCTCATGAAGTAAAGTAAAAGTAATACTGATTATGATTACACTAGTGGTATTAGAAATTACAAGTAAGAATACGGAGAGATAATCAAACCCTTGATCCCATTGCAATCAGTAATGTAAGTCCTGTTGATTTCAGTGGAAGTAGAACAAATGTGGCTTGTCGATTATAGAGTCCTAATAGAAATGCTTACAAGAAGGACTGGGCTGGCAAGTGTCAGAATGGCCTCAATTTTATTTCTCTTTCTTGTGCAGATAGGATGTTAATTAAAGGAGCCTAGGACATTAGTCTGGTTTTATGTTGATATTGAATAAATGGGCATCATTGAATGTTGCAGAGGTAGGAGGAAAAAAAAAAATTACCTGTGTTTATATTTTTATTTTTTCTTTATAAACCTGTGCGTGCTTCAGTTGCTCTATGTTCCTGATCCTTTGCATGCTTAGCTTTTTTTTATTTTGATGTTTGCAGGGTGCATGTGAATTTACATCAAATAAGTAGGCTATTTTTTGATTTTATTTTCCCCCTCTTACCATCCCTGTGCAGCTCAAGACAAAAGGAAAGAGTAACATACTAAAATGTCACCTGAAGTTGCCTTGAACAGAATTTCTCCAGCGCTTTCGCCATTCATTTCCAGTGTGGTCAGAAATGGAAAAGTAGGACTGGATGCTACTAATTGTTTACGGATTACAGACTTGAAATCTGGGTGAGTTGGTCGTGCAAAAAGAATACCCATCCCCTCACAGTTAAGTTGTCTTTTTTGACTGTATTTTACTAGGTTCATGTGTGTTTAAGCATTTCCAATGTATCTGGAGCTGACATACCAGCTATGTTATTTTTTTATCTTACTACCGTTTTGTAGTTTGGGAGACTTAATTTGTCATATTGTTGGCAATAATAATCTTGTTAAAACACTTTCATTGCTGCCACTTCATAGCGCTAGTTTTCAGCAGTGAGATAGTTATAAACACTTTTTCCTCTTGTTGATCACTTGCTTACTCAATCTTTTCTGTAAATTAAAAACTTGAAGTTGTGTGACCTTACCTGTAGTTATGAATATGCTAAATAAGAAAAAAACAAAAAACCTTTTCCTTTATCCGACCTCCTTCTTTCCTTTATCTGACCTCCCTCAAGATCAGTACATCAAGTGGCTGTAGGGCCAACTGTTTGAAATAGGCCAAGCTACTTCTTCTATTTTTAATTCCAGAAGGGTTCATGGTGGTTTTCAGATAGTAATAAAGTTTGAGATCCACATGTATATAGGGGCTCTGGTGTGTAACCTCTGTGAATAATACATGGGGGAAGTGAAATCCTTGAAGTAGAATTTACTTCAGGCATTGTGCAGAGAGGAGAGACTCCTGAGGCAGCTGATAAAAGAATATTTGAGACATGTCAGAAATTGCTTTATTCTTTCACAGTTAGGCATCTCATGGTGTCCCTGATTCAGATATTTATTTGATACTGGAGTTCAGAGCCTGAAATTACATTAGCTTGAGGTGTCTAAATCACTGCTTTTTTACAAACTGCTGCTTTGTGTATCATTCTGTATGATAGCTTAACCCAGTAGATCTTGAGAACCACCACAAAACACTGTTTAAAATTTAGTTCTGCTGAAAACTTTGTTTTATATGCTTCTGTAGGCTCCTTTGTTAAGGTTTCATGGAGAGTTTGGTTGGTACTTTTTCTGGTAGTTACAATGCCTTTTCAGGAAGGAGGTGTGAATTCTAGGGTTAGTTTGAAGAGAACCATTCCTTCCCTGTAAAGTGTTGTGACGGAGTACAGATTTACTTGGCAGGCTAAGAAGCTATAACTTTGTTATTAGTGTTGTCTGTCTTGGCATTTAGGCTTGCAAATTATGTGAGACAGGCTGAGCAGTTATGCATCTGCTGCTGTCATTTCATGCTAGACCTTGCTTTCTCTTGAACTAGCCTCCTAGGAAGGCTGAGATGGGAGCTATCCTACATTTCTTCTATTGAAACTGAGGGAAAGGAATGCAAAAAAAGATGGAGAGACAACACAGTTGTAGTCTGGTGGTGGAGGTATCAGGGAGGCTGTCAGGGTTTTGCTCTCTGCCTGCTGAATGCTTATGATGCCTGTCTTTAAAATAATAGACTAAAATAACATGAAGCGGTGTTTTCTAGCTGACTCTTTTTAGGGGTATTTTTAGTAAGCGTCTAAAGTTTTTGCCTAGTGATCTTACCAAGAAGATGTTGAATTTACTTTGATAAATCCGGAATGTTTTCCAAGGGTTTATTCTTCAAAAAACCCTAAAAACTGCCTCCAACTGCACCTGTCACCCAAACTCAGTGATTCCAATTGTGTAGTAACTGTGTTGAACATGGAGTCTTCAAGACAAGTACAGCACCTGGCAGAGGTTATCCTGTATCTTGTTCAAAGGCATAGGCTCAGCTATATGCAATGCTAGCAATATTTTTTATTTTCTCTTCTTTTTCTGGAACATAGAAATGAACCTCCTTCTTTATGTTGAGCTTCTTTTATGACTTCAGGTTATTAGGAGTTGGAGTTGAGATAATCAAGATTCTGCATTTAGTTGATAATTATTTTGTGTGCAGATGTTTCTTAAAAGCATTACTTTTAACAGGATTTATTAGCAATTGCTTGAAATTTCTTTGAAACGTAAATTTCATGCCTGTGGGGTTTTAGGAAATATTTTTGTTGTTTGTTACAAATAAATTATTATTCGCTTATTTATAATAGAAAATTCTGACTTTACGAAACAGTGCAAATGCAAAGTTCCTTCTGATATAGTGCTTTATGATGTCGCTTGACAGCTAAACAGTGTAAAATTACTTAAGATGGAGGCATCACAGACTTACAGAGCAGTCCCTTCTGTAGCTGAAGATCTAGTTCAGTGTCTTTAACCAGGAGCCTTTGCGACTTTGTTTTTGAGAGGCTGGTGTCAGTTGATTGGTAACAAAATCCCCAACCCACTGTATTGTCAGTAGGTTTAAATTTGTTGCTGGATACTGCCTCTAAGGGAAAACTTTGTAGGGCTCAGAAAGTCCAAAAATGGATTGAAAACCATCACTTTTCTCTCCTCCCTTGTCCTCACATGACGAAATTATTCGAAACCCTGAATATTTTTTCACTTTCATTAAGAGAGAAATGACAATGCAGAGGAAAGAGCAGGCCGGGGCAAATGCAGGTGATATCTGCATGAAGAAATGGAATAGGACAGGAGGAAAATGAGAACAGTTGTTAGAGAAATGGAGATGAGATTCAGGATATTAATTGCAAAACTCCTTTCAGTTTTAAGGGGGCTGAAACAGGCTTTAAACTTAAAAAGTGTAACAGAAAGGTGAGGAAGAGGTACTCGATTAAATGTTTCAAGTTAAATAAAAGCAGTTTTTGATCTCAAATGAGTATTACCATTTATAAATACTATCAGTTCAGAAACTTTGGTTTTGAATAGTAATTGTACTGTTCTTGACACATGAAAGTGGCTGTGAACATACCACTTCCGTAGCCTGGCTAGAGTTTATTACAGAACATGCGGGTATTTTGTGTTTTAACTGGCGTGTTGCGTGGAAGATTTTTAAGAATAGAATAAATACAATTTTACTATAACCTTTAAGATGTTAAAATACTTAAGGTAATCATCTCAATAGCTATTAACTTTGAAAGCAAAAACACCTGGAAGCTTCTGGGTCAAGGGGAGGAGCTGCATGGCTGCTCCTCTATCACTTATCACAGTGTTACTCTGATAGAAAATTAGGGGTTACTGTGGTTACTCCATTTCCCTGACAAACCAGTGCTTTACAAGATATAACAAAACAAAATGTACAAACTGAAGATCTACCCATTCTCATTTCTTAGGTTTTAGAACTGGAGCTGTGGTAAACAAGGAATAATGGTAACATATTAAATATAGTAATATCTCCAAGGTCTTGCCCATTCAGAGCCTTGGTTTTGCCATTCTCAACTCAAGTGGAATTTCCCTTTTATTTCATTGGTGCAAGATCAAGTTCCAAGTTTATACCCTATCATACCAGTTGATTTTGATTTGTAAATGACAAACATGTTAAGGCTTTAGCTGTTAGAAAAGTCAATCTGTATGTCAGATGGTTTAGTAAGGGACTTATTTTGCACTTATTCTAACTTATTGCTAAGATTGACTACTTAGTTTTGTTGAGTTTTATAAACCATATTAAAGAGCTGGTGTTAGATTAAAAGTATGAGGGATGATGATACATTAATTTGGTTTACTTGCAAGTGTGGGAGGGAAATATGTCATAGCAAGGAAATCCTATTGTTTTGCAGTCTTTGAGTATGTAAATGTTTTATAATAATATGTTACAGTTCCATAATGTCTGTGTGTTATACAAACTTATTAGGCAGTACCAGTCTCATCAGACACTTTAATACATTTACATCTATAAGTAGGACCTTCAGGATCAAGTCCTACTTAGAGGAGTTTTATGGCCACTGCTGATGAAAAGTGAGAAAACAAATGTGAGTACCCCTGAACTGAGCTCAGCAGCGTGGCATAACAGGAAAGAAGGAAACTCTTAGATAGAAACAGTAGTAAAGAGTTAGGTAGCCGAGTCTGCAGAGCTGTTACCTTCTTTCTTGCAAAAAGGGCTCCACAGTGAACAAAAATAGAACCTGAGCGTTAGGTCACATCTGAAATGTAGCACCTTTAGCAGCATTGATTCTGGTGATAAGAAAAGCCCTGGCAGGCATCTCTGTTGCCTTAATAAAAGACATTCTTTGAGCTGACAGAGCGGATCACAGCATTTTAACTCTTGCATAGGATATTACCTTGTTCTAGACCCAAGCAAAATACTACTGCCAGTAGAGTCAGTGCCGTATATTGTATCATTCAGTTAATCTGCAGTGGTGTGTCTTTGAAATAATGACCCATCTTAATTAGATATTCAAATTTACTCATAACCAATTGAATTGTGTCTAAGGCATTTTTCTTAGCATTTGTACATCATGGGAAAGATGCTGAACAGGGAAAAGTGATCATTAGGTAGATTTAGAAATAGAGGACATTTTTCTATGGGAAGGATGTTTAATTATTGTATAATGTGGAATCCAGTTATTTAAGAGGCTGCTGCTTTTCCTATGGTGTGTTATGGTAGTGAAAAACTTATCTCTGGTGGTCATTGCCTCTGAGAACCTTTCTTCCCTAGAGCTGTTTATCAGGGCATCATGCTTGAGCCTCTAATTATGCTGCAAGCCTATTCTTACTCAACAAACTTTATTTTGTTTTTTAAATTACTTTCATGTGTTGCACCAGGCAGAATTTCAGTATTTCAAAATGAATACAGTGATTTAAAGCTGCATATATTAAGATTCTATTTTTTGAAGATATTTACTCATAAGAAAAATTTAAATTTCCTACTTGTTTGTTATATTTATTCCCTATTTATGAGAAGATTAACTGTGGAATTTTTATGTAACTGGTTTGTAGTAAATCATGTTGGTAGTTTGTTCTTTACACCTGTCTGATTCACTATTGATTTCTGCCTCTTTGCTTGATAATGAGCTATGTTTACAATTAGTTATGTTCCTGAAAGAAACCTATAGGAAGAGTGCTCAAAAGAGTATAGTACTATCTGGAGCGAATTTTAACATACAAATTTACTATCAAGCTGTAATAAGATATTTATAACTGTATTGCCCTGCTTCCTAGTGAGCAGGGATGATTTACATTTTTTGTATGATCAAGTAGACTGCAATATGCTTTGGTATTTCCATTTCTTTTGGGCATTTCCCTTTTTTAAGTAAATATGCATTTTATGTGAGTATTTAATGAAATAATATTTTTTAACTGAAATACTATTACAATACTGTGGCAGTTATTTAAAGCTCTTGTTTGATCTTTTGCATTTGATTAAATTGAAAGATTCTACTTCAGTTACTTGAAGAAAGTTTATATTCTGTCATTCACATTGATATCTATAGGTAGGTTTTTTTAATATGCATTTTGTTTATGTATGATGTTTAACAACTCTGACTCTTCTGAACACTACTACTATGAAAAAAGCTGTTTTAAAAAATAATTATGTTCCGAGTGAAATGTATACTTGAAAGGATGTGGCAGTTTCTAGGAGAAGTACGTTCTTATGAGCCCTTTACTGCTATATTGGATAAGTCATAAACTAATACCTTTTGCACGGGTAGGTTGTTTCATTCCAGTTTCTGGTAACAATTGTATTTCTTCACTACAAAGAATCTTATTACTAGAAGCCTGTTGTCACTTTCAAGCCAAATTTAACAGGCTGAAGCTCTGATGGGACAAAGTGAGAGACTTGTCACTGTGGAGCAGCGCTTGGAACAATTTTTCTGTGCTAGTCCAAAAAGATTGACTGTCTCCAAGATTGCTTTCTCCTGCATTTGTTTCTGAATGTTGGGGGGAAAAAAAAATGTCTGTCTGATAAAGATTTAAGTGCAGTGCATGCATTTGGTAATGGTTTTGTAAATTTTCTCCACAAAGTTTGGCATCTTTTCATGCCAGTTTTAAACAAGGTGCTTGAAGTTGTTCAGAAAAAAAATGAGTGTTTCTCAGTTTCAAGTCATATGAGTAAAGAAAGGATTTTAAAAAGTAAAGGTAGTATTAGATAATTGCAGTAACTTGGGCTCTGGTTTGAAAAGCTACATACATTTTCCTAAGATTTGTTCAATTTAAATACTGCACAATATGTCTTTGGTATTTTTAGACTGGGACAGTGAGTGACTTCCTCTTGTCTGGCATTGGAAAAAACTGAATGTAGTGTCTATCAGTTTTATGCTTTAATAAAAATGAGAAGAAACTATTCGATACGGGTGCTGACTGCATCTTTTCTAATTTGTTTCAAGAGAGCTTCACATGATGTAGTACTAATATATGTGCCAAATACAGTTGGAAAGATGTACCTTAGCAAGGTGTTTAAATGTATGTTTTGGCTATCTGTACCCTGGTAACTCACTGAACACTTCTTGAAAGCCAGAGCTTACGTTAGTACGTTGGAGGTCTCCGTCCACGTCTTCCTGCTATTGTAACAGATGTCTGTCTGTTGTTGTTTTGGGGTTTTTTGGGGTGGTGTTTTTTTGGGTTTTTTTTGCATTGTGCATCACTGCAGGAAGAAGAAAAAATTCCCAAGACTTTCTTTTTTGTTGTAAACTTCACTAAAAATCTAGTAATTGGGTACCTGGTCCAATTTCTCCCCCTTTTCCAAACCCTTGCATCACACAGGTGCAGCATTTGTTTAATGCAAGGTGGACAGGTCTCTAGTGGATCTTGCATGCGTGTTACATTTCACCAGAAACTGAGAACAACTGGCTTTTAAATTTTTAGTCATCTGCTGAGTAGAGAAGAATATATTCCTGGATAGCTGGTTGGTAGATTCTTCCAGCCTTACATATGCAGTTATACTTCGTGTCTGCCTGACTCTCTCAATATGCATGTACACAGAGGTGGCATAACATTAAATAGCTAATGTATCCTTGTAATGAAGCTGAAGCAAAAGATTATGATTTTTGGTTTTAACCTGTTTGTCACAGTCATAGTCTGATGAGTTTAGATGCTTTAAAAGCACAGGAGATGATCAGAGGCTCAGTCTTGACAGACCGGTATGCAAGAGTGTAGAAGATCTGATTCTGCCACATTTATATTACAGCCAACAGAAATCAATGGGAATACTTCTGTAAACTACTTCTGCGAGTCAGTGATAATAAAGGAAGCAAGCCATTAATTTTTGAAAACAGAATCTGTACACTATTTTCTAAATACAGTTATTCCCTAACAGTGTGGGAAATCAAAACCTGTACAGGCCTTTTCTTATAATGTATTGATCATTATGTAAGCCTGCATAAAAATTTTTCAAAGGGAAGTTTCGTTGTCATAAGAGTCTCTTTTGTTGGCACTTAAGTTAATGTCTCTCTGTTGCTGCCCTTTTAAATGCACCCTTATAAATACTTTGGGATCTCTTGAACTATCAGTCATGGTGCTCTTTCTTCTGACTGATGGAGAAATGATTTTTTTCTGACTGTTCAGGTAACTCTGTCCAGCCCTGAATTTGAAGTGTAGGTTTAATCTCAAATTCAGCTGGAAAGAGAATATCCAGACCAGTGCCATGCTATGCCTGAGCTATTTTAATCTGTTTCTTGAGATACTCAGCTTAGGCATTTACTTGGCACTGCAGTGTACAGTCTTGACATACCTTGAAGCAACTATTATCCAACTAGAAGTGAACATCTGAAAAGAATACTTAAGAGCTGTATGAATAAGTGAATAGAGTTTTGTTTGTTCTTGATATTTTTATTGAAGATACTGAATTCAGTCCTTGAGGGAAAGGTAAACGTGCTGAGTAACTAAAAGCTAACAAAAGGGAACATATTTATTTTCTCTTTCCTGAGAGAGGGGAATTGATATGTCTGAGGCAAACCACTTTGCAGTGTAGTCCACAGGTTCTTTTCTTTGTAATCTGTGGTATATGGTTGAAAGAATAAAATTAGACCACTAGGACTGAGTATTTTTATTATTTTAAGGTGAAAGAATCCCGATGAAATAGAGTTAAGGAAATTGCAGAATTCCATTATGGAGAAAAGGCAAAAAAAGCCACATATAAAAATCTCTAAAATTGTATTTTCCTTAAAAAAAAAAACAAACCTAAATTTCTATGCATCATTGAAATAATGGTTTTAAATCAAAAATGTGACAGAGTACTTGTTGTTCTCGTTTGGATGGTCAGTTCTTTGTTCAACAGAAAAACTCGTTTAGATTATTCTTGTTTATAATCTTAGGGTTACCAGTCACCTTTCAAAATGTCTCCAACTTTACATTACTTCTTTTTCTCTTTTCTGCCTCTTTTTCCTCTAGAACTTTGCTTTCAATCTCTTGAGCAAAAGTTGTTTTACAATTTGTTATGCACTTCAGCATGGATTTTTTTTTGTTGTTGTTGGGGGGAATAATACAATGTTTTGTGTTCTTTGTTAGTAATTCTTCTGTAATGACAATTGAGCTAATAGATAGTTGACGGTCTGTCCTGTTTTTCAGGCTGCCATATATCTTCTCAGTCATAAGCTTTAACTTAAACTGTATTAAAGTGATATGATTTCAGGCCAACTGCAAACCATTTACAGGCAATGAAGGCACTTAACAGGAATTGTTTCATTGGAGATTTCAAGTGGTATAATATCTTCCATGTGACTTCTGATGTTTTAGTTTCAACCTGTTGCACATAGGCAAAATTCAGTTTTATTAGCTGCAGGAGGGAGGAGAACTTGAGGGTGTAGGTCAGGTGTTGGAAGTGGCATAAAGACAAGTCAAGGCACTTAGGGTGGGTTGGAGAATTCATGCTATAGGAACTTTGGGTAGACTGGGCTCTCTCTTCACTGGGATTAAAAGATGACTCTGATCATAAGTAGTCTCATCCTTGCAGGAAGTCCTACTTGTCCTTCTGTGCCTGTGAAGCTGCTAAGGGATGAGCCAGGTCTAGCTCCTACTGTGATGCTGAGAGAAAACAGTAAAATGGATTATAAAGGCAAGAACAAGTATTTGGAGGGAAGAGGATTTTTTTAACTGTCACCAAGAAGACAGTACAAAGAACTGCTTTTTTTAGGTATAGTTAGATGTGACCATAGGGAGAGAGATGACTACTTTTATGCTTTATGTTGTAGACATGAAAATAGTATTAGCACAACTGAGGTGGCTGTGAACTGTGGGGAATTAAAGTGAGAATGTGAAGTTAGAGAAAGACAGAGAGAGGTGAGAGGTTCCTGAGCCAGGCTTCCTGCAGAAAATGTAACATGCAGTTATGTGGGGCTTGCTTTCCCCAGGTACATTTCCACAGGGTGATCTGTTGTAATTTTGTATATGATTAGGATCTTCCTGTCTTTTTAGTCTGTTGCATACCTGTACTGTGGTAATTAATCTAAAATAATGCTAGAAATAGGAGAATGCTGTGGGAAATGGTGTCATGTTTTCATAGGCTTTCTGCTGTGTCTCCAGTTCTGTAATATTTGTATATGAATATACACAATTTGAAGTTACTCTTTTGAATGTATGTGCAACTGAAAGCTATGGAGTTACGTTCAAAATGTGGTGATCCTTGCTTGGTCTAACTTTCCTATCCAAAGAACCAAATTCATGGTTGTTGTACTAACATAAATTTCTTTTGAGAGTTTGTAAGATTTGGAAATCAAATAAGTAGAGGTCCGTGACCAGGAATCTCTAAAAATATGCTATTAGAAGAAAACTTTAAAAGAAAACGTGAAAAGAAAAGACACAGGATCACTGGACCCCTCACAGTATTCTTTAGTTAGTTTGTTAAGGGGGGAAAACATATAAACACGGACTATGCTTTTAGTTCTTACGGTTTTTTTCCTGATACCAATTCACTGCATTTTCCAATAAACTGAACAGTTCTACGGTGTGAAATAAATTATTTCAAAAATAAGTTGGGAGTCTTTATGGCTACTACAGGCGGTATTTGGAGCAATGCTAAATGACTTATTAAAACTTAAGTTTATAATAGCATAGCTTTTGTGACTTTCTGTATGAATACGCTCTTTCTGTGAACACTGAAAGGATCTGAAACTCCAGGTGGTAGACTGTAATTTCATACTTGGCAAAGAATGGTTCTCTTTTAGAGTAATCTAAAAGCAAAAATGTTCCTTCTCTGATATTTTTTTTTCTTCAGAAATTGAATTCACATTAGTGAACTATAGAAGTAGAACATGAGAGATTATTAGGTTCTAACCCATTACAAAGTAACACATAATCAAATGGCAGTTGTGAAGATACGAAACAGGACTTTGGATCTGTCAGGAGGGAAAGGAGATGAAGAAAATCCAAAGGATACATCTGACACTCCCTCATACTCTTCTCTAAAACTTTACTTATGAGTTCCAAGGATTTGGCGTCTTACAGCTGGTTTCACAGGGTAATGGAGTAGCAGTGCCTTTTCCTTGCCTGAACGTGTGATGGAAAGGTAGCTTATGAGACTGTGAATTCACTAGTTTATTTATCAAAACATAGCCTACTGGAGTGTGCATTGCGAGTGTTAATCCCATTGCAGTTTTCTTGTTTGTGTTCATTTTTCAATCACTCCTTCATTAAAGTTTCCATTTTCTGTTTATTCTGTTGGGGACTATTTGTGCCACGTGTAGTTTTTAAAGGGAGTTACAGGTAATTACCTGTATGTATAAAAGATCTTGCTTACAAAGGTAATCAGTTTGATTATAAAAGATGTTTCCAAAGCATGTTTGTAAAGCATGTTCTGTTGAAAACTTTCCTTTGCTAGTTGTTAATTATTTTTCTTAATTTGCATCATAATTAGTTCCTTGACACCCAATAATGATGAGCTCCCACCCTAAACTGTAGGGATTTTACGAAAGGAGACTTTCGGGATAGTTCTTCAGAGCTGGTGTTTTCAAGTACACTTGCAAGTATATTAGATGTGATGCTGTTTATTATCTCTGTCTTCATATTCCTTTTTGTGATGGCCCTTTCCAATCCATCGTACTATTGTGACTGGAAAAGACGAGTTCTGAAATAAGCTTTCCTAGGCTAAATGAACAGGGAGTTTGTGATGCTTAAAAAAAAAAAAAAAAAAACAAAAAAACCCAAAATCGCAATTGTGTGGGGTTTGTATGTGCCTTCATTTAATGTAGAAGTTCTCTGAGATGGTTTCAAAATATATATGTGTATTTCCTCTGTTTCCTTCATAGAGGCTGGTCTGAATGTCTGTCTCCAGCAGAGGCAGTCATATTTTGGGAGATTGCAGGGCACCTGCCACAAGAAGGAGATTTGCAGTTCTAAAAGCGGGCCCACAGCTTTCCCCACCTGCAACATCTGCTTTGGCAAACTCCCACTCATATTAAATAAATCTACATTTTCTGTTTTAAGATACAGCTGCTCTATTTGTTTTACTAATGACAGTAGTCATTAGATGCTTTTGTATAGTGTTTCTAGTGAAAGCAGGTTGCTGGGAGCTGAATTAGTTTTAAATAGTTACTTGAACTTTGGTTTTTAAAATATGCAAATCTGCCTATGGCTGCAGAAGGGAAGTGAAGGGTTGTTTTCCTAGGGTATGTGTTCTGCCTAGCATCCTAGTCCTTTCTAAAAGTTCCATATAACTGACATATCTAGAGACACCTTGGAATTTCCCCGTTGATAACTATGGATTGGAATGCTGTTGCAATTATGGAATATCATCCATAGTAAGACAATTCAAAAACAACATCATCATCTGTATTGAAATACCAGAAGTAGTCTTTGTGTGTATAGTTTAATTTTATACTAAGTTTGAAGAAACCAGCTAGAGTACAAACGAGTTTTATGAAAACACTGGGCTTATCTGTTGGAGAGTTCTTTGAAATAATTATGAATTGGCTTTCAGATTTTAATATTTTATTTAAAATATGTATGTAAGTAGCAGTCACTCTAAATGTAATGGGATTTTTATTTCCCAAAAGCAGTGGTGTGTATCTTTATCTTTTAAGTTCAAGTCCTTCCCTCATATGTGTAATACATATGTCTGTATAAAGAAGGGGAACAGAAGATGAAAAACTGGTTGACTAGAGACTCTCTCCCATTTCAAATTTTGCCTGATTGACAGAATTTTGGTTGGATCTATTGGTTTTCAGCAGCAGCTGCTCAGTACTCTTGTATATTTGCAGGCCTCTGGGAGCCTGTAAAGCTTTGTGCACTATTGCAGGGGACTGCAGTATAATACAGGTTTTCACCATCAGTGTCAGCTCTCTAAAATGTGATTTTTCACCAGTTTTCTCTTTCCTGATCCTTGCAAAAAAAACCTGTCACCTGCTGGCCTTCCTTCCACTCTCCTCCCCCCTCCATACACTTTAATTATTCTTCATGCCTCTATAGATGACTTACCCATCTGTTGTGAATTCTGCAATTAATTCTTAATTAAATGGGATGAAATATTGTGTCTTCAAGGAACACTGGAGCAGATTTCCATCTACAAAAATGGGAGGAAGGAGAAATCCAAAGGCATCGACAAAGGCTGTTCTACTTGAGTTTAACATTAACATGTTTTTCTTAGCAAATGCCACAGTAAGAGTTTTGAGTGGAGTTTTGAGTTTGCTGCCTCTTATTAGTAACAGGGGATTTACGTGTCTTTGCCTCTGAATTATACCTGACTATTGCTGGCAAAACCTTCAGCCTCTTAACCCCTGACTGAATTGTGTCTTGTCATTACTAAAATAATACTCATTTTCTTCTTTAGCCTCTAGAACTTGACCTCCTTTTACCCTAACAGTACCTTTATATGACATATATAGGAGTGATTAGAAACATATAGTATGTATTTTAGAGCTGGGAGGAGTTGGGAATACAGCCATCGGTCATAACTTTCTTTGTTGTGTTGCTCTTTTTATTTTTGTTTATGTTGGTTTTTAGCAGTGCTTGCCATCAGTGTATCTCTAATGCTGTGTGAACCCTTCTTGACTTTTACATCAACAGCCTGGTGAACAAAAAAAGTTGTCTGTTATCCAAAAGGTACTGATCCTCCAGAACAGCAAGTGTAACAGCCTAAGCTTCGTGAGATTAAAGAAGCTTTTGCATCTCTGGTTGTTCATGTTACACAGTCTCCACTGTTTGAAATTCCTGAAATTATAGTGGCTGAAATTCTTAGTTGAATTTTTCTTTGCTTTTGGTATTGTACAGTAAAATTCAGTGATAATTTCTCTTCAGATAGTAAAGGTGGTAAAGCTTCTGTATAGTCTAAGAGGGAATGACTAAACGCATTGCATATTTTTTTTAAGCAAGAACTTGATAGTCATCAAATAAATCTGACATGAATATTGAGGCATGCATCTTTATCACAAATTAAAAACGAAATAAAAAGGAGAGTGTATGTTTTTCGCTCGAGCTGTTGTACTTCTGTTGGCATTTCTGGATGTTTGCTGTGGATTTATATAGTTCTAAGCAGTAGATTTTTAGGAGTGGTATAAAAAATGAGCCTCAGACTGGAATTTGGGGATTTAAAGAGCTGGGGGGGCGGGGGGTGTTGGTGGTTTTGTTGTGGTTTTTTTTTTTTTAAAAAAAAAAAAAGTTCTTTGGATAGAATAAGCACTCATGTCCAGACTTTAAGGATTAAGGTGGTAAACGCTTGGGCTCTTGTTTCATTGTGACCCCTTCAGCTGGCATAGAACTTACTTTTTGGATAAGATCTTAACTACAGCCCAAATAATTTAAAACTGCTTGTCTTGGGAATACTTTTAAATGATGGTTATAGAAGACTAGTTGATAGGATTTCTGTTGAAATCTAGGGTTGTCACAGTCTTCCTTATCATCAGGCTTCAATCCTGGAAAATATCAAAGCATCTCAGAAGGAAAGGAAATATTTACTTTTTAGCTTAAACAAAACAGAAGAAGAGTCAATTCAACAGAATAGTCGATTACAAATGCATTGATATAAGAGAAAACCTTGATCTTAAGCTCAACTAGAACTGCCTTTTGAGAGGCTTTTTGAGTTTTCAGGGAAGAGGAATTAATTTTGCAGAAAAATACCTTTTACCATACTTGTCATTATAGGCTGATGCCTATTCCAAGCAGCAAAACTGAGTGCCTTTCCTGATTTTTCGGGGGTTTTTTTTTTTTTCCTTTTCTCTTTTTTTCTCTTGGATAATCTTTCCTGTTTCCTTTTGTGGCTGGTAAAGAATTCTGAACACTTCTAATTAAGCATCTGGTGCTGACAGTGACTTTTTCTTTGAATAACAACTGCTTTATTTTATGTGTTTTATTTACTGTGAATGAAACCTTTTCCCAACAGGTCACAGACAATCCTAATTATAAGATGCATAAAACACTCAATAAAGGAATGTTACAAGTCATTCCTTGTCAGTGTGACTTTTTTGTGCACCACATTAAGTAAAAGAATCAGCAAATATAAAATTTTACATTTTGGAGAAGATAGAGGCCAAGATTCTGGGTTGGGCACGTTTGCAATTACGAGAGGTTTTGTGTGAAGGAAATTCAAGCAGGAGAAGATGTCCGTAGCCGTAGTTAAGGTTACACATAGACCGCTAGATGTACCAAAGTTTTTATTTGCCTTAGGAGTTTTTTTCTTTTACTGTTTGTACTAAAAAGTAACTGCCTCCTTTCAAATGAACATATGTAAGACTTTTGCTTGGTTGCTCAGCCTATTGCAGTTATTGAAGTCTCTTGCACAGCCTAGCCAGAGTAATTTGACAAAAAAAAAAAAAAAAGAGCCTGTGAATAATGTCACTTTCCATCACTTCTAGACCAGTAAAATTAAAAACGTTTCTAGTGGAGTATAATAATCTAGGAAAAATACTTAGTATTGCTTTTAGGGACATTTACCATTAAATCAGGCTTTTATTTTAATGTTAAAGAGTATTATATTTTCCCTAAGTATTTCCAAATGGCCCACTGTGCTAAAAGAAAAGATTGTAGGGTATTTGCAGGATCAGAAATTTTTGTGCCTGTTGAAAAGCTAACAATGTTATTTTGATGGTATTTGAGCAATGTGTCTTAGACTGCGACCTGTGATACTTTGAAAGAAACTTACATTAAATATTAACTGATGTTGCAGAGATGTTTTGGAACTTGCAAAGGATTTTTTTGAGTTGCTTTTTATTTTGTATGCTTCCTAGAATTGGCCTTATATGTAGTGTAAGCCTTAGAAATTACTTGAAAGTAAATAATAATACTTTTATATCTGTAGCTATTAAATTAATTCACATCCATTAAAACACCTTAACAATGGGCACTCCTGTTTTGCTGTTCTCACCTACTACAAAAACATGTCTCTGAAAAAATCATGTTCTCTTGTTTGTGTTGCACTGGAGCTCCAATCTTTCATATTCTCAAGCAGATACTACTCACAATGAGGGTGGTGATGCTTACTGTTCTTGCTAAGCCCTACCTAGATGAAATTTAAAAAAATGGTAGTGCAGACCATTAAATCAAAAAATTTTACAGCTCTGGTCCTGTCATCCACCATACTTCATTGCCTTTCCTCTTGGCATCATTGGCAGGTTTAATAAACATAGTCTCTTTTCCATCATCAGTCTTTGAACGAAAGGCAAAGTAGTATCCTACCAGAAGAAAACCCAGCCAGTGCATTCTTCCTGGATGAAGCAAGATGTGAATTAATCTTTTTTTGAAACTTGCTTTCCAGTCAGATCTTCACACATCTGATAGCAGTTGTATCTAAATTATGTTTCTGTAGATTGTTTTGCATGGTGTTCTCACAAAACATTGCAAAAACCTTTCTAAGGTGAAGAGAGGACATGTGTTGCTTCCCTTTTATTTGCAAGGACAGTTATCTAATTTCTTTAATGATACTGAAAAAATGTAGTGTATTCTTGAATCAATGTAGGCTGTTAATTGCATCTGTGTTAGATTCTTGGTACACACAAGAGGTTTGCTTATGTTTTCTAGTATTTTTATGGAAACTTAATTTAAGTTAATTGATCTGTAGTTCTGTGGTTGCTTCTTTTTGATGAATCTACCTGTGGGCACAAATTTGATTAAATAGTAAATGTAGCTCAGTGAATAAAAGCAGTCTGAAGTTAGTGCGTGTGGTTTCCTTAACTTGCAAGTGTGAAGACAAAAGAGATGGTAGAGCCAGCATCTAAGAGAAGTGGCGCTCTGAAGCATTTTGAGTATGCTAGTGAGAATTAACATTGCCCCATTTGCCCTGACGCCTCTTCTGTGACTAAGACAGAGCTGCAGGAGTTAGTGTTGTTTCTGATAAGGTAGGATCAGAATTTTTGTGCTTCCTGGCCTACCCATCTTTTTGCTTTTGGCTGTGTGTATGGCCCAGTAAGCATGTCTTTTGTTTCATTATACTGTCAGTGGTTTATATTAGAGCTCTACCAGGGATCTGATATATGAGCTTAGGCAAGTTATTTACCTTTGTCTACTTTCTTTGCACTCTTTTATCTAGAGTTGGCCAATCTTTAGCTCTGAGCTGTAAGGAAGTGGCTTGCAACAAGTGTAGCTCTTGTGCTGGGGCTATAAACAATTCTCAATGATATTCGGCTGTCAAGACGACTTCTGGATCCTTAGATATGGAATGCAATGAAGTGCTAAGGATTTCCAGTATTTTTGCTACTGGGACCTGTCATGTGCCCACCAGCCCACAGTGGTGAGAGCTCCATGAAGCATTCCTGCCAGTGAAACGATTTGTGTCACTCTTTCTCCTTTTGCAGCTGAGATTTTTGGTTCTTTGTTACGCAAAGATTTTGGTACATGACTTGAAATGTCTGAAAAAGTTGGTCATCTCTGGTGTAGACGCTAAACAGTTTTTCAGTGACTTTTGTGTTCATGAAGTGCTCGCTCATCACCATGAGACCCAAGTGCTGTTGTGATGTTCCAGATAAGCAGGAGATACGAAATAGTCACAGATCATGCTCAGTTGTCGTAGCCTCAAATACCTGAGTCTGAAACTTGCTCACCTGAAGGCTTACCGTGAGACTTTTCCACAAGGGAAAAAATAAAGGTTAAAACGTGAAAATTACTGGATGTTGATGTACTAAGGTTCATTCCAGATATCTTCATGGGAGAGATAGGGAGCATGTAACCCTGTTACTGTGGCATAGGTAAAGAGTTGTCATGTACAGAATTGTATACAAAATAGAGAATTTGATGGCTTTGACTAATTGATATTATTCTAATAACACTCTGAAACCAGAGCATTTTGTGTGTGTATTTTCTGTGTTAAAATGGGAAAGAAGATAGTTGGCACAGATCCTGAGGTTTCTCATGCTGTTGTGAGAACTGCTGATCAAAGGAGAATGGCCTCCTGCATCTTTCTCACCTTTTCTTCTTTCTCAGAATCATAAGGATGAGTATTTCTGGTATTCATGTCTTTTCTATGTCAGTCATTTGTATCCTTAGAATAACGTTAGCGTCCGCTACCATCTGTAACTGTTTAGCACATTCTTCTCTTACCTTTGTTTTTAGGTGTACGTCCTTGACCCCTGGACCTAGCTGTGATCGCTTTAAGCTACATATCCCTTATGCTGGAGAAACACTCAAATGTAAGTTAAAAACTATTGTTATTGCATTTTGGCCTTTCTTTCAGCAACAGTGTTTTATATCATGTTAAGTTTTCCAGTGTGTCTAACTAATTCTATGAGTTTTGAGATACCTGTGTTTGTTGTTTTTTCTTAAAGCGTCAGCTCAATTAACATGCAACTGTAACAATATTTAGTTTTTAAGATAAATTTACAGCCTTTCTTGATACTACAAAATTGAAAACAAATCCTAAAAGCCAAAAGTCACAACCCCTCCCTCAATATTTCTAATAAAATGTTATGACTAAGACAATCTCAAGGGCATTTTTCACACTAACTTATGATTTGTATTTGCTTTGTGTTGTGTCTTTTTTTTTCTCTTTTAGGAAGAATTCTTTATTAAGCTCCAATAGAATAAGTCAGTCTGTTATTTTATTAGTTATCTCTAAAAAGTAAGTGGTATAACTGACCAGATTAGAGAAATGTGACTTTGTTTTTTCTGATTTAGTGGTGTGGTTAAATCCTCCTTTGCCTTGGAGGATCTGTAGATAGCTGGCTCATTTGTCCACTCTTTAATTAGTCTGTGTTTTGGTTCAAAGGATTAGAATAAAATTTACTTTTGTATGTTTTTAGAAGGTAAAATTCAGCTTTCTAAACACATGAGTTGCTGGTAGTCTGCATGTGAAAAATGGTGAAGTAGTGTTTTTTTTTATCTCTAACAATTGAAATATGAGAGGGGATGAAGAAATTCAGATAAAGTAAAATTTAAAGCTTGGCAATTTTAGACTTAGGGCAGCACTGGTGAAACCACATCTGGAGTCCTGTGTCTACTTCGGGTCTCTGTGGAACCAGAAAGGTATGGACATATTGGAATGAGTCCAGCAAAAGACCACAAAGGTGATTGAGGGACTGGTGAATCTGTTGTACAAGTAGACGCCAAGAGAGCTGGGTCTTCTCGAAGGGAAGACTCAGGTCAAGTCTTATCAATCTGTATAAATACCTGATGGAGGGAATGAAGATGATGGATGGTGGTCACTGAAGGGAAATGGTCACAAACTGAAATGCAGAAAATTCCATTTAAGTGTAATAAAAGAACTTTTTTTGCAAGAGTGGTCTAACAGTAGAGCTGGTTGCGTATAGAGCTTATGTAGCTCACGTTTCTCCATCCTTGGAGATACTCAAAACCCAATTGGACATGATCCTTAGCAATCTGCTCTTGTTGACCCTGCTCTGCGCCAAGGGGTTGGGCTAGGTGCTGTCTGACCTCAGCTGTCCTGTGAGTCTGTGAAAATGTGCTGTCTGGAGGAGCAAGTACTTGGTGTGAACAGAAATGTGAAACATTTAAAAAAACTTACTGCTTTGATAATATCCATTTACTCTGCATCATATACATGCTATAGCTTTCTAAGACAATATTAAGAATGTTGTTGTATTGCTTCTGTAGTAGTTTTCCTTGTCATTATGTAGTACACGGGAAGACCTTCTCCTTTATGAACAGAAATCAACATAGTTAAACCTCTGATAATTTAAAAGTCCTTTAAAGCTTCTATCTGGCACTTAGAAGGAAAGTTGTATTTCCCCTAAGTTGGTCTGGAAGTTTGTTCATGTGTTCAAGAGAGGAGCTAGACTCATGTATCAGTCTGCTATGACTATTTTATCTATTCTAAAAGTACAAAATCATGGCTTAACAGGCTTACTAATCATTCTTTTCCAAAAACTGGTAAGTCATAAGTTTACAAATTACTTTAAGAAAAGAAGATGTGGCTATTCTAAAATTCAGAATTTTCAGTAAGTAATGGCTGTATTATATGAAGCCAACTACCCTACTAAGTAGAATTTTTGTCCTTATTTAAACTCTTTTTTAAAAAAATGTGATAGTGTTGCAGGCTCAACCTGTTGAGCCTTGATGTGTTCTGCAATGTATAGTAGATTCTACTTGAGATTTGTTTGAGGACTATGATCAAGATGCAGTGAAAAGAAGCTTCACTAGATGATGTTGCTTTAGAGAATGGTATCATATTTTCTATAGCACTGTAGGAACTCTCTCATTTATCACCATGCAGGGGCCTATTATTACATTCTGAGAGCTTTAAGTCTTCACTTGTTTTTAAGTAGAATGTAGAATTTTTCCTGATTCATACAGGAAAATTCATAGATTAAAATGCCCATATGTGAGGACACAGGCACACATACTATACTAATATGCAAAATGACTGTAGTCCAGTTTAAGTACCTAGAAATATGATTATGGACTATGCATAAATTTCAATATTGAGAAATCAGGTTTTTCTCCTTCCCCCCCACCCCCCCTTATATTTTGAATATCACATAAGGAATTAAACAACTATAATGCAAGTGCTCTCCTCCACCTTTGCAAAACCCAACCACACATTTTATCCACACTATATGTTTTAATGTGACCAACTGAAAGTGGTGTAAGCAAGTGTATCTTTTCCAAAGGCACTTAGTAATAGCAATGAATTCAAGTAATAATAATCCTCTGCATTTCAGCGTTACATGTTTGAAAATGCTGTACATCGTTCAGTCTCACAGTATGTGGAATAAATAGTGAAGCAAGCAGATTCCAGAAAGCTTTATTAATTCTGTATTTAGATCTGTAATGATGACAGGGAAAGAGGGCTATGGTGTGCAACCAGAGATTTGTAGATACTTTGTTGTAGTCTGTTGCTAGATATGTTATCTTTCAAGGGCAGAATATTTCTGCAAAGGAAAGTTGCGAAATCTGCCAGAATAAAAAGAGTGGCTGAAAATGTTCAGTATCTCCAGTGTATGGTCTTCATTATGTGGTGCCCAAATACAGGCTGTAGTGTGTAGTTCCTTTGTGGTTTGTGTTACATCCTCTTTGCAACAGATCAGATCTTTGCATATCATCAATCATAACCGCTGCCACTGCACAAATACCCTAGTATGAATCCTCGTGTGTTGAAAACTGTTGGTATGCTACTTACTTTTGAGAAGTGTAACTGCATAGTCACAGGCTTGTTTTCCAAAAGACCAGGAAGTTCACTGTTTTTTTGAAAAGGGGGAAAGTGTACTTGCAGGCAAGGCAGTGGGTGACTACCTGTTGTTTAAAATAATTGTTTTGTTAGCTTTGGTAAGATCAAACATCCTGTGAGTTAAGAATGGCTTGTCAGTAATCTTAAGACATTTTCTTGAGATTCACTTAGCTATTTGTTTTTGTCAGATTTTACGTTCACCTTACTCTTGCTTGTATTGCTGATAAAATGTTATACTGAACAGTTACTCAGCTGTAGCCAGGATCCTTCGAGACCTTGGAGATATCCACAGTTTTATACTGGATAAAACATTGTGTCAATGTTGGAGATTTGTTTGCCGTACTAATTGCACTTCAGAAATTTTTAAATGGTGCTTTCAGAGAGCTACTTCTAGTTTATTTTCTTCTGTAAGGGAAACCATAAATTTTGTTTTTTCATGGCCAGAATGGTTGGAACGCTTGAGCCTGCTCTTGCTAGACTGTCAATTAAATTCTGAGAAAGCTGTATTGTTTCTATTAGTTCATCCGGCACTCAATGCTGCTACATTAAACTCAGTGCTTTTCTTTATATTCAGATTTTTCAAAGCTCTTAATAGGAGTTTTAACTCCAAGAAAACTGACTGTAATATCCTGTAAGAGGTTGAATCTGTGTTCTAAGGACAAAACTTATTCTAAGCATTCTGATGTCCTTTATTGCTAACTGGACAGCCAGATCTGCCGAGTAAAGTTTGTTGCCCTTTCTGGGAGAAGTATTTGTGTATTTTGAGGTGAAGTATTTTGTAACTCTGGCAGACGTATTGGTCTTCCTTGCTAAAACGTCAAGGCAAATGTCATATAAATTGTCAGGATAAGCAGATTTATAAGCTGTAATAGTCTTTGTTGAACAATGTTAATAATTAAAATATACCATTAAGAATCAGTTCCTTGGTTGTGGCAATTTTGTTTCAGCATACCCTGGAATCTCTTGGTTATGGTTTTACATTTTCATTCAAGCTTTAACTGCTTCTCGCTACTAAGAAAGCCTGACTCTTACTGTTTTTTGCCTGTGCTCTTCACATTTTCTTTTTCAGGCACTGATGCCTCCCTCCCTCTTTGTCCTTGAGTGCTGTCATCTGGAATTTCATGGTGATTAAACAATGTGTTGCCCTTGCGATGCTACTGTTCTCTGTAGCCTCTTGAACTCTAGTATTTTCATCTTCTGTCTGATTTTCACTGTTTTTATGTGAGTGGATTGCAACTCTGGATTCTACTGCCACCGCTTTGGTTTCCTTGATCCCAAAGAAGGTTTATTTTGTTTTGCTTGAAGCTTAGTTTTTCTTTTTTTTGCTTCCTATTTCTATTTCTTAGTTTCTTACTCATTTTAGTTACAGCCCTTAGAGGGGTGGAAATCACAATTTTGCTGCCGAACGAGTCTAAGAATATTGCCTGTAATATACTGTACAGAATTTCATCTGCTTTTGTTCCTGTGATGGAACTCGTTCACTAAGTTCATCTAGTCTTCCTGTGGCTTTCTACTTTAAGGAAGTAATTTGAAACAAACAAAATGATAAATATGGAGAAAAGCCTGACTTCCTTGTTGCCCTTTTAAAAGCTGCTTTGCAAATGTGTTTGCTAAACACTTGTTTCAATAAACAAGTGTAAAAATGATTTCCCAAGTTACTGTAAGATTTAAGGTTCTCATAACTAGGTTGCTGCAATGCATGTCAGTGTTCTGTGCACCATTAGGTTATTTTACACTGGTTGTGGTTTAGTTTATGCTGTTATGGGAAGGACTCTTTGGTTGCTATAATTCAGGTCATACTTAAGTTGTATCATTACCTGTATGGTGTCTTTTGCTGGGTCATGCAAAGTACCAAAGATTTTTTCAGGATATATGTTTTCTGAAGTTTTGCTGAGTCTTGCTTTACGTGGCAGGAGTGATCAATCTTCTTCCTTCAGTAACCTGTTTGTTATCTAATGAATATGCCTAATGGGAAACATAAAGAGAGAGTCTAATCTTTTTATTGCATTTTTTATATTTATTATATTTATTTTAAAATCTTTTTATTTAAAATTTCTGACAAAGTAGCTGCCTGGCTACAGTAGTGCAAGTAATGAAGATTGTCCTGCTGCTTTCTTGTTCAGCTTGGGTTCCAGCTCATTTACTCTTACTCCATTTTTGCAGATTTGCCCGCTTTACAACGGAACATAATTTCTCTTTCTGTATCCAGTCTTACACCTCTTTTCCCCTCCCCCTTACAGCTTCTGACAGCATTTGTCAATTGAGGTTAAATAAAAAAAACCCCATACCTGCAACCCTTTGCCCAAGAGCCAAATAACCGTCCTGCAAATCCTTCCTATATCTTTTTTTTTTTTATTGGAAAAGTGGGACTGGATTAATTTCCCTAACTACAGGTGTCTAACTCTGTTGTTTGAAGTTCCCTAGGGTATCTTGCTCGGCCTTTTCAGCTGCTGCCTTGTCTCATAGCTGCCATAGATGTGCCTATGCATTTCAGAGGCATTTCAGATGACACTAAACAACCTGGTTAAACTGAACCAAGCTCGTGGAGACTGGGTCCTTTGCAGCTTTACATGTAGTGGAGTAGCTGGGATTTCTTCTGGAGTGTCACAGAGGTACAGAGAGAGGGTATTTTTAATGCAATCAAATGCGCTTTTTTCAACTTTCCTCTCAGTTGAGAGATGCCTTTGATATCTGACTTTGCCTTTCCTTTTCTGATACCTTGATTCACATGTGAAGTCCGAAATAAAGCTGAAAAACATCCTGGCTTGTTGCTACCAGATGTCTCTAAGCATCAGGAATATTTCTGACTTCTGCTAAACAACCTGTAAAAAGGTGAAGCTACACTTGGTTTACTGTAATAGGATTATTGTTTATTGTCAGGTGAGCAAAGGTCCCACAGCATTCCCAGACACCATTTGAGGATACCTGTCCTCCCATACGGGCAGAAGTCCTGCTTCAACAGATCATTTATTTAAGAGGAGCTTCTGAGGTCTAATTATGCTCCTCTACTTGAGAGAATAGCCCATCAGCAAGCAACACCACAGCCAAGATAGAATTACTCCTCTATCTTCTTCCAGTACTAGTTTTGTATTTACCAAAGTTGTACGGTCGTTTCAGGAGCTGTATCTTAACTGCCAACCAATTAATAACACTCTTTAGGTAGAGCAAAAATCTTTAGGGTGGAGCAAAAATCTTTAGGGTGGAATCCAGTAACAAGTCAGCAGGTCTGCATTTAGTTCATTTAAATCCTTTCGTACTGCTGACTATGCCGGCTCAGTATCTTGGTTGCAGATTGTAGTGAATAACTGATTATTTTTGTACCTGTGAAGACAATTGACGATGGCTGGTTTAGGGGAGAATTTGATCAGTGTTTTTTCTCTACAGTTTGTGTGGCTACTAGAAGAGATAGGTTAGCATTCTGAATAGATGAATAATACGATTCTACTTACTGTATTATCTACTTATCTTTTTTAATATAAATTTTCTTTATGTTCCCAAAACTGATTCTGCACAAAGGATTGGTCACTTGCTTCAACACTGTTCTCTATTATCTATGAATGCATTTTATGATCAAGTAAATTGCATTTGGATTTTTTGTTTGTTTCTTAAAAGTCAAATGGGTTGATTTCCTTCCTATGATGAATTCCATTCAGATTGGTCTTATTCCAGGCTGCAGTGGATACACACGTTTATTCAACATACCTAGCGCTGACTTAGAAATTCTTGGGGCCAGAAAAACCTGAAGAATATAAATATCCTTTCAAAAGTATAGTTTACTGAAGTTAACTGATATGTTGCTTCCTAATTTTACTGCCTTTAGGTAATGAGGGATGTTAAAGCTGTGGCAATCTTAGTATAATCTTTCAGTACTGCCAAGTTTACAGTATTGTTAAAAAAGGAAAGAAAAATACCCCAAAAAAGGAAGTTACCAGTAGAGGAAAAACTGTATATGGGATAGACCAGTGGAAAGCAACTGTAAGGTTATTAGAAAATTCTCAATTTCAAAGTTACACCTGTCTTGCTTGTAGTCAATCCTTACAGCTTTGTTAGACTTGGTTATGCATTTTGATAGAGGAGAAAAGAACAGTGTGTGTGTGAAAAGAAATGATAGATTTAAGTATTAATATTTCTGTCTTTTTATCTATTGGGACTGTATTAACTTTTCTTTTGAAATCTTGTAAAGTAAAATATTTCAAAATTTAATGCTGTTTGCCCGAGGAAAGGAAAGAAAGAGAAAGTAATATTTTTGGATAATGAAAAGCGAAAGATACGTAATACATCCTTTTTCTTTTAAATTTATCTTTGACTCCATGGCTTTAACTTTATTGAAGTAATTTTAAATTCTGTGGTGGTATTTAATTGGAAATGTAATTCCACTGAAGTAATTATTGGTTAGTATATCTACAGAAATGAGATAAATATGGTCTGAGTGTGAAGGTTTTGCTTCCCTTGTTCTTACACTGCCATGGTTATGGTCAATATGCTGTCTAACACCACACAGTTTGCCTTCTGACAAGGGAATAAGGGCAAACAGAGTGGAAACATATGAGAAACTTACATACTCATGCTGGAAATGCAAGGAAAAGGGTATTTGTTTGATTTAGGTGAGAAGAGGGGAGAATGCAGGACTATATTGATATTTTGGTGGTTTTGCTTTGAAAATTGAAATGGTAACCATTCTCAAACTCTAAGCACAATAATTTTGCAAATGGCTTTATTGGCTGAAAATTTTATGCTTTTACCCCAGCATAATTACATTTGAAGAGGGTAAGCCACCGGTAATATCATGTAAGTATTAGATAAAACAGTTGTTAAAAAAATGGATATTTCTTCTAGGTCTTGTGGTAGCTTGTGATTCAAAATATTTAACACCTTATATTTTGTAAGGTCACTGCAGAGACTACTGTTAATATTTATATGAAGTAAAACCAGATTTGCTGTTGCATTTGCTATTGTGGTTGTTTAAATACATTTTATTTGAGTGTAAAGAAGCTTTTTTTATTTATGCGTCATAGCCCTGCCAAGCAAACAGTTAACTCCAGTTTTAATGGCTCTGGTTTGTGGTATTTAACAAGAACAAAACTCTGATTTAGGATTCATTCCCTTAATCTTTGGTCTGATTTGTGATGGTGTATTTTTGTTGAGAATATATAATTTATGAAAATAGCTCATGCTTGTAGTTGTGAATAGGGAAAACTCATTCCTTGGTACCTAAGCTTTCTAGAGTTAAAGGTGTTACTTTTTCTGTCCTAGTATGGTAAATTAAGCAAGGTGTAAATGAAACTATATGGAAGGGGAGAGGAGGGATAGAATAAGATTTGACTGAGGGGGATGTTTTTTTCCTTTTTAAATATGTGAAAAACTGTTCTAAGGTCAGATCTTCTCATCTTCAATAGTAAGATGATGTATTCAACTGACGAACTGAAAACCACTGATGATAGAGAAGCACTGCTCTTTTCTAAATGTTTACATTGAAGTGGAAACCCCATTTTATTCTGTGCTTTTTTGTCTTTCTTGTGACCTAGCCTGTGTGAGGTTTGATTGTATCAGAATAAATTAGGGTTTACATTTGCATAAAATACCTGTGGTACTGTAGGAAAGAGAGTGTTAATGATTCATTAAATTATATGTTTCTGGTTTAGTTAGAAAATAAGGACAACAGCATGATTTTTTAGCGTCCATGGAGTTGTAAAATGTTTTCTGTACAGTCTCAGCACTAGTGTTTTGTGATTGTTTGATTAACAGGCACTGAAATAATAGTTTTATTTATTTTGAAGTGTAGAGAACCCTTCAGCCATACTGTATATATCCTTTTGGATAATTACTATACTATAGGAAAAATAATCTTGGAATACATGTTGGCTTTAATGCTGATATATTTGGTCTCAGAATGACTTTTACTAAAGGGACTGGGGAGTGTGGATTTGAAGCGTGCTTACCCTGGGCAAGTAGAAGCAGTTATAAGTTATAGTAACAAAAAATCAGATATCACAATGTTACTGTTTACTCTGGATTCTGTCCCTTGTACTGAATAGTTCTATGATATTAGTAGGTCATGAAAACTTTTTAAACCAAAATATCTGCATAGCTGGTCACTCACTATGGATAAGAAGCGATGTGCCACTAACATTCAGTGGAAGAAAGGGTGTGACAGAAGGTAATGAAGAACGATGAGCATGTGAGAGAGGGTAATAGATCAGTTTGTCCAGCTGCAATCATGACGTGCCTGACCTCAGCATGGCCACACATCATACCTGCATGGTCAAAGAGGGTACCATGCCCAGCTGCTGGCCCTGTCCCACAGCAGGAGTCGCTGCATGGGATATGTAGGTGACCCGAACCCAGAATTGTTAAAGTTTACCATTGATCATGTTAAACTAATAATGCCAATTTTAATTTACTGTCATACTTGAGCACTGCATATGATGATGTTCTGGGAGCTGCTGTGAGTTCACTTCATGTTGCTGCAGAACTGAAAACACTGAGAATAAAAACGAGTTTGTACCTATTTGAACCTTCACATTACACCTACTGGTGCAGCTTGCCTGAGGTTTACTCATTAACGTGGAGCTTGCAGAATGCAGTTTATTGCCAGTCTCGCTGCTCTAAGCAGAGTCTGGTTAAGAGTCTTGCATCTTGTGATGTAAGGTTGTGTAATAGTTTTTCACTAATCAAATATGGGGGTATAACACAAAAATACTCAGTTGGTTCGATCCTTTTATTCTAAGTAGCGTTTTGTAGTCTCTATGTAGTTGGAGCGCAGCTCCTAGTGAGCTGAGTTGTATCTATGTGTACCCTGTTTCGTCAGTTCTGTTAAAGCAGGAATACAGACAATGAAAAGCATGCAACTAGCAACTGAAGTACAGAAAATGTATGTTAAATGAGCTACTTAGCATCACATAAGAACATGGCAAAAAACAAATACAATTGGTAAGGTTGTCGTAAGGGGTCATAGATGATTTTAATTGTAGTTAATATGAAAAAAGGGTTGAGTTATAGTGGCATAGGAGAAATCCAGTCTAGTAAACATCAACTTCTCTGAAGTCTTCATTGCTGTATTACGGTTTAAGTAGTCTAGTAATTATTTTTTCTTACTTAATACAGGTGCATTTCCTGTTGCAATTTTATGCGGTTTCTTCTAGGATTGGTGCCTGTTTTGTTCTTCTTTTAAATGAAATAAAAGATTGATTGCAGACCTCTACTTTTTCCTGCACCCCGTACTTAACAGGTGCTCCTGACCTTTATGAAAAGAAGGTAGGAGTGCAGACAGGAGAAACCCACACCGTGCTGTACTGAGTCGTATGATCATGAGTTCATGATTTGGAGAGATACTGTAGAGCATACCTACCCCAGACTGGCCGTTGGCTTCTTGGTCATGAGCCCTCATCCTCTGCAAATTAATCTTTATAGCATCCTTGCTTGCAGCTACAGCCAAGATAAGTTTACAGAATATTAGCAATTAAAACTGTCATGTTGAATGTCTTGAGATGGTGACATCATTGAGCCAGCAATGTGGCTTTTTAAGATTTGTTCATCTAATGCTTTTCTTCAGTTCTGCATTAATAATTTTTTAAGAAATAAAAAGTGGTGTAACTTTCTCTGAAGAGAATTGTTTATAAGGCTTACCGCACTGGTTTTACTTTGTTGTGTAGATTTCAAACAAGTGGTAACACATGGTAGGTACTGACATCTTTCTTCTAATGCCTGCTACCTCACAAAACTGCTTTATGCAAAATCTTGAGGTTGTTCTTTCCTATCTTCATAAAAAGGAAAGAGTGATTGGGAAGTAGAGAAGTAATGCTAGATACTTAGGTCCTTTTTTTATTTTTCTTGAATGATGGGTGTTTGTTTTAAGAGCTCACATGCAGATGACCCCCTCTTGACCTATATGAACTCTGGAGTATGTTTACTAGTGAAATAATACAACCAAATTTCTTTGAATTATCACATCAGTAATTAATTGTGTATCTTGTGACACTGGCAAGATGAGAACTCAGTGCCAAGCTGCGATGGAAGTTTTATATTTTTAGTTAATTTTAGTCTCTCCATTTAAATGTGTAATACTGCATTTCTCTTGGCCAGAATTGGATAGTTGGAATGGTTCCTATTGAACTGTGTATTCTTTCTAAGAGTTGGGGGTCGCAAGGAGAAGAGGGAGTAAGTGCAAGTAAGTTTTAAAAGCTCCAGTATGTTTAAAATCCTGATCTTAGTAGTTTGCATTTGACTTTAACTTAATATGCAAAATTCAGCAATGTAAATGTAGTACTTTTTTAAAAAACAAGATGACTTTTCTAACTTGGAGTTTTGAGGCAACTCTCAATAGTGTTTGAATTGCCATTTGGGATATGAAGCAATAATGTATTTCATGTTTCATTGCTTGCAGAGGAGGAAGAAGCTGTGCCTCAGGAATTTGACTTCATCCCCCAAAACATCTGATACTTATCTCGCATGTGAATTTTTGTAAAAATTATATGGATATATACATGAAATACATTTAGCGTAGCTACCAAACTTTATATTAAAAATGTGTGTCGTACAATATTTTATTTATAAGCACATACATGAAAGTGCAAACAATGTTTTCATTTATTACTTTTCAGGGGATATAATTTTCAATGCTCACTATCCTGACCTGCCACCAGATTTTATCTTTGGAGAGGATGCTGAATTTTTGCCAGATCCTTCTGCCTTGCATGTAAGTACTTTGCTGTTTGAGAACCTTATAGCATGCAAAGAGACTTGGCTTTTTTAAAATAGCTTCAGCAGTAGGAATTTGCTTACAATGCAGACTAAAGAAAAAGCCACCTTTTATCTCACTGTTATATGAGTACAAACACTTTGTCTTCTAACGTGATTTAAAGTTGAATCCATAAATGTGGGTTTTTAAAAAATAATTTAATCAAGACAAGATGACATTTACAATAACTATTCAGAGTATCTTTGAAAAGATATCTATTTAATATCTGACCATCTTAAAAGATCTGTCTCAGCAAAAAGAATGGGTCAATTGCATCTTTAAAATGCATTTTATTCTAGAAAACGTATACAATTTTTTGTGGTGATGTCCATTTTTGTTTTCCCATGAGTAAGGAAGGATAGAACCGGGTTGTAAGTTGTTGGAACTGCTGCATCAAAGAAAGCTGTCTGCTCATATGTGTTGGTGTTATCATAAAGACAAAGAAATGCCCTTTTAAAAGGTAGAAGGGTCAAAAATTAACGAGAAAATATTTTTGCACAGTCTTATTACTATGGAAGAAGAAACACCACAACCTGAAACCAAGCATTTTGTTCACTATTCAACATTAGCCTCAACTAGTAAAGCCTTGTTTGAAGAAGCTAACAATGGTTATGCTTTTAAAATACTTCTCCCTCTCAGAAGTTACTAGTAGTTAGTAAAGCCATATTAAGGTATTCTGAAACTCAGACTGTTTTTCTCTTTTTACTCTCCCCCTCTCTTTGGGCTCTATTCTGCTGCCTTTGCAGACCTGCAGCCTTGTTTCTGGGTTGACAGTATTGTTTGTCAGTAGGATTTGGGCATATTTTTTTCCAATAAGTGCACAGTGCCTCTGGTTATGGTGCAGGGTTTAGTGGCCGTGTCAGAAAAGTATGCACTTGCCAGAGAGCTACACTGTAATTCCTGCTTGGTCACCTGCACCATGATTTAATTTCTATTTTTTCCCTCAAAATTTTCGGCTTTTATTAGAAAACTGACCCACAAAGAAATTGACGTTTTAAGTATATTTTATTTTATAGGCTACCTGTAAGGGTAATATAGGAATCACTGGCAGAAACAGACACCTGGGAAATGTCTTTTAGTTGAATTTCTCCTGGTGTAGAGCCTTGCTGGGGGAGAGGCTCTTTGCATAGTCCTCTCCTGCAGCCTCTCTTGTGCTTTATCCACATGTCTGCAGTAGGGCTGGGTGGTTTCATTAGGTATGGAAGCTCGCCAAAGTAAGTCAGAAACAGTCGTGCTGTACTGTTCAGTTTTGGGGTACAGGTGAAGTTTTGTGGAAGAGCATGAGGTAGCGGCCGTTCAATGGAACATGTCCTTCACATGTGACGTGACAGATGTGGTGGTTTTTTGGTCTTAGCTTTATTCATCTCATATTGTTATACTGAGAAACTACACAATCTTAAAATAATTGGTTTTAATAATTATTTTTAGCGTACCTAACAGAATTTTTAAAAGGTGAATGTCTTATTTCTTTTCTCCCCTCATCATTTTCCTGTTAAGCTCACAAACTGCTTTGGGAAGGAGTCATGGTGCTGCTGAACAGTTATTTTGGTAGACTCTTTTACGGAAAAGCTTTTATTTCATATGACAGTTCTAAAACTGTTTTCACAATCTTTTGTTTACCAGTTCTCTTTTTTTCCCTTCTTTCTGTTTTGTTGTTTCATAATCTTGCAACCTCCTGAGCAGTATTCATACTAGCAACCACCTTCTGCAGTTGACGTTAAAGGAAGAGGAGCACTTTTTAATGTGCTGGAAAGCTGAAATTAATAACAAATAGCAGATGAGATATTAAGTGAAGATAATATGGGGCATTTTGCAGAAATGCTGTTCAGATGGAGTGTGATATGATGCCATATTTCTCATTGTGTAAAGAAGCCACTAGCACCTAGTGATCCATAGGGGAACCCGCAAGGATAAAAACATCCTTAGTTTTCTTTCTTACATTGCTCATTAATGATACTCTTTTTGGGAGTGCTGCTTTTCTTCCACCTAAGTGCAAAACAAACTTCCTGTCCTCTTTGTTGGAAAGCGGCTTGAAGAGCTGTTTGCTCCTTGATGCATAATGAGATACTAACCAGCCTATTTTAAAATTAATTAAAAAATAACTAAAAAAGAAATTTTGCAATCCAACAGCTTTCCTTTGGTCATTCTGCCTTGCTTATAGTATTCACTATGTAAATGTAACCTTTTGTGATAAGGTCCTTGGTCATTCTCCTGCAGTGCATCTTGATGATACCAGACCATGTTATCTCCACCTTGCAGCTATGGTCTACACAGTGTATTTTTGCTTTTGCCTTTGCCTTTTAATGTTCATCGTGGTTTGCAGGGTTTTTCATCAGAATGTTACATTAACAATAGCTTGTTGCTTATGCTAAGTATTTGAATAACTCCCTTTTTTCCACAGATCTCAGAGCTGTTTAATGAAGATAATTTTAATTGAATTCTAAGATATTAGCAGAATTTTTTTAATGTGGTAACATATCTTTCTACTGACTGTAAGTAAAAATAGATTAGCACATTGCACATAATTTAATGCTCTGAATCTTGAGCAATCTTCAGATAGTTTTGATGCAACAGTTCCTGGCAATCAAAACAGAATCTACCATGCACAAAAGCATGTAGATGGTTTTAAATGAGGAGCACAGTCTCTTAAGTAATACGTGCCGCTGGATCTGTGGGAATTCTGACATGGAGCCTTCCTGTGCTGCTCTCGTCTGTCTGAGTGCCTTGTTTTCCAAGCAGAAGTCATCACATGCTGTGACATGGCTTGAGCCAGGCATTATGCTTAGCTTGAAATGAGAACCAGGTACTCCAGATTCCTCAAGCTCGTGCGGCTCTAACAGAGGCTGTCAGTAGACCTCCCTGAAGACGTTTGAATGGCTGTGCTGGAGATGGCTGCAGTCACTCACTCCTTCAGTTTCCATGGCCGTGGGCAGACCTTCGAGTTAGGTTTTCATCTAAGCACAGTAACAGGTGTTCAGTTAAGCAGCTGTTAGCCAGGCAGCTAAAACAAGATTCCAGAAATACTGCATTTTAAAAAGCAGATGCTGTAGGTGAAGACTTCATAATATCTTTTTTTTTTTTCTTCCCCCAAAGAATTCCTAAATGGTTGGGCCTGTGTTTCAGCAGTGGGGTGATACCTTGAGAGCTCTTGCTGTTATAAGCAGAGCTAACTGACTGCTTTGTTAAACTGGTATTACAATTGCAGAAACAAGTCAAAAATGCTTGTTGAAACTCAGCTTTGCCTCTGTGTCTTGCACAAATATTAAAGTCACTTTGGTTTGAAACTCAGGTTCGAAACTCAGGTCAGAACTCAAGTTCTGCACTGCAAAATACAGGCTTCATTACATGCCTTACCAGAAGTAGTTACTCTGCTGGTTGCAGGGTCTCGTTGTGTGTAGTCTGATCTTCTAGAATGATGTACAGATTGAGGAGCAATGCAACAGAGGGGCAACTGTTCCTTTTATTTTGGTTTGTCGTACAGTTTTAATTGTAGTCAGAGCGCTAAATTGTTCAGGTTGATGATGCTATTCATGCTCAAAGCTTTATTAGAAATAAACCTTTGTATTTTTTATTTTCATTAAAAATGTTCTCACCTATCATAAGCATTTGAGGCTTGTATGTATAGTATGTATAAATAAAATCATCTTCTCAGAATGTAAATAGAAAAGTTCTTCCCTGCTGTAGTGTTTATTCATTTTGGATGACAAGTATTAGAAATGTATTTTAAAAACAACCTATGATTCACTCCGTTCTGATTAAAAATTCAGTTGGCACAAAACAAGATTAGTGATTGTGTACGGATGAGATTAATTTGGAGCTCATTACAATGACGCCAGTTTGAGTAACAAGAATTGTTTGTTATGTTAGCCTAGTTGATTGTTAATGTGAGCCAGTTAATAACTGAAGTGCTTATGCAAAATGTTAACCCCATTTTTCCAATGATTTTGAAGTATATTCTGTTTGCCAAAGAGCAGACAGTAGCAGTATATGCAAGATAACTGTGAGTTTAAGGATTTGGGTTTTTTAACATCCTACTTCAAGTCTCAAGCTAGTCTCCCCAGAATTATTCTGCTGACCCATTGCTATCGAAAAGGCACCATTAGCCTTAGTGGGGATGGAGGTGAGGACAAGAGCATTGCCTGAAACCCAGTGAGTGTTAAATGTGTCTTTGTGGGCTAGTCTATATGGGAATACTTGGCGCTGCATTTGCATGGCAGGAGGGCATTGCCATCACACAACTTCAGAGAATGAGCTGCTGCAGTTTTCATGCCAGTATGTAGCATTGGGAAGATTGTTTCCCCTTGTCCAATTGTTAATACTGAGTACAGATTTCAGTCATTGTGGTGCTGATTCAGCTAATTGTGCTACTCAAATGTATTGGCTGTCATGTTCTATATCTTGTGTAGAGCAATGTTTATTTTAAATGCTTGTATTTGTACTTATTAGACTCCATATTTATCATTTGGCTATATGATGACTGTCAGAAAGGCTGTATTGTTTTCTGTGGCTGTTTTCAAAATCTTAATCATTTTTATCAACTTGGTGAGTTAGTTTTTAGCGGGTAGTGAAGAGATCCTTTGAATACCTCCCTCTTCCATAATTGTTCTTCATTTACCATTGGGTGCATGAGATAGGTGTTTAACAGCATCAATTGTTCCTATGCTAACAGTAGCTACAAAAAGCTCAAACACCCCTTATATTAGCTAATGCCATTTGAACTATTTTGTTTTAAAAAGTCTGGTTGTTGTATTGTTGGCAAAGATGCAGGTATTATGTGTTCTAGTATGAAAGCCCCTGCATAAGGGCAATAAACATGGTGGTTTTCAGAGTATGACTTTACAGTCACAGCAGTGGGTTCTCTTTGTCTGGGAAATGTGTGGATAAGTTCAAACTATTTTAGCATTACTATCTCTTGTGCTTGTGATGGCAGCAGAAGATTTCATTCTTGGACCCCTAACCTACCACTCTTGTACTGAAACCCTTAAACTTGTTTGGTTTCAGTTGAACTTGGGGGATTTGGGTGAAACAGAATGCAGGGATTGGATCCTGTGTTTTATTAGATTTTTTTTCTTATTTTGAACTTCTTTATATTCACATTTTTTGTGTTCACTTTTCAGTCATGTCTTGACTTTATATGTCAGGATGTGTTTTGGATTATAAATAATCCAGTGCTTCATTAGTGTTTCATTTTCTAAAACAAATGTGAATTCTGGAAAGTATTTATTCCTGCCCTTCTATATTGATCCTACCCATTTGTATATATGGGGGATGTATGTATGTGTACATGTATGTACACATACATATGATAACCTATATATAAGTTTTGATTCTTTATATGCATATGGTCACTGAGGCCTTGCTGAGTTTTGTCTGGTACGGATAGACAGTGGTGACAAAGTCACATTTTATACCGTCAGAAGAGTTAGTTTAATTCAGGAACTTTCCCAGCAGAAGAACCTTTTGGCTGGTATTGTTGGCATTTATGGTATACATTTTTGTCCATGTTTTCAAATGATAGAGCTGTGTCAGCACAATGTTCCTCTTTAGGCCAGACATGAAGAAACCTAATTTTGAATGTATTTTGCTCTGGGTTTGGTGTCTGAGTTCCAGTCAGTTTCCCCAGTGAATCCTCATTTCTTTCCTTGACCCAGCCAGCAAGGGGGGTCAGAAACCAGGCACAGGTTTTCTGCCTTTTTTTATTTTTTTGCTGTGCTTGCACTTGGTTTAAGATGAGAAATTCCCAAAAGAGGATTCTGGCTGGGATTTCTCTCGTGGGGTAGCCTGGCCAGCTTGACCTACAGCCTGTGTGAGGCCAGCATTCAGAATGACCTTCTGATAAGTCATACGGTGCCAAGAGCGAGGGTTAGGATTGTCTGTGAACCCCGGGTGGTAAAGATAGTGGCTATACAAATAGTTCCACAGAAAGAATTCGAGAGAGGTGACAGAAAACAAGTTTTTTCCTATAATCTTTCCATCTCTTCTTCCTTCAGAGCCTTTCTACATTGGAAAATTACTTGTTTTATGCATTTCTCTTCTAGCTTTTCCCTTTTATTTGTCCTCTTTGTCTGGAATTGTTAATATTTATAGGGCAGAGAGAGAGTTAGCTACCTTCTATTACTTTGTCATTTTCTATTCATGTAAAATCATTGTATATATTTACCTCTCTTTCCAAAATGTCAGTGTTTCCTATTACAGTTTACACAACTTGGCTTTCTTTCTCAAAGTGTAAACAGAAGAGAATATGTTGAAGTCAGAAGTTCTGCTTTTGTTAATCACAACATTTTGGGTGGACTTTTCACCTAGCAAATCCAGAAATTGCAGAAATTTCTACAGTTTTACAGGTAGTAAAACCTTTACAGCTTAAATCTTGCCAGTGTAGAATGCAAAATTAATTCCATTAATTCTCAGAAGGGCTCAGTGGGGGAAATACTTCCTTTCATTTTTTGGAGCAAGCTTCTCTGATAATGCAGTTTTTTACCTAGAATATGGAAAATCTAGACTATTAGCACTTAAAATATAGTATTTCAGTCCAGGAGATACTACTTTTAGGAGAACATTAGGAACGTGCATTGATCATTTGACTGAAGGATGGCAAAGTGGGAGAAAATGTTTTTCTGCCACAGTAACTAACGTGTATGTGATGAGAGACTTAATCATTGTGCACTAGCAAAAGAGGGGGAAAGACATTTCATGGCTTTCCATTCATATTGTTGTATTAAAAAAATGTAATAATAATTTTAAACTGTCACCTGAGTTTGACCATCTTTTTTGTGGTCATACAGTTAGATGGGATAGAAGGTTGGACCAGAATATGTAAAGGCTGTTTAGGTTTATGTTTCTTTCCAGCTATGTCTGTTTAGCTTATACATGAGCCCAGAGCACTGACCTCTTGAGTTTCTGGATCTTTTCTTGAATTCATGTTGAATTAATCTTGATTTCTCAATGAATTCATTCATTTCTTAGGTGGGCAACAGTTGCTACCAGGTTTAAGACTACTGTCTCTCTACTAGAACCAAAACTGCATGTCTGAGTATTCTTTTGTTCCTCTACTGTAAAATCGAGTAGCGTATCCTGAAGTTCTGATAAGTGGAGAAGGAGCACTTACAGAGCTAGGTATTAGTCTTAGCTGAGAGCTGCAGTATGAACGCTAGAAATATCATCACGCTTCTCTTAATTACCGGAGTCCTTGCACGGCAGGAGGGATTGCGGGCGCACTTGCTCATGTTTTCTCAGTATATTACATTGCTCTTAACATTGTGAATGCCCCTCTCTCTCAGAGTGCTTTTTTGTGGCCAGTGAGGTTGATCTAGTAATGCCCTAGTCTCCTTCACTGTCTCTTCCCGGCATATTCAATAGGCAACAGTTTTTCCCCCAAGAAGCACAGCTTTCTCTGTTATCACTAATGGTTGCCTGAGAAAGAAGCAGGACTGAGCAAACCAAAGACTCTTCAGGTGGATGGTATTGTATTGGAGGGAAAATACATGCTGTGGCATAACATCAGATTGCCAGTTACCGGACGCTGAGGGCTAAATGTGTTCATAAGTTTTATTTGTAATACACTTGCTTTGCAGAAAATAAATTCCTTGCTAGTGATAAGGGTGGTAAATGAATTCCAGCATCTTACTGCCTTTGAGGACATCATTAGTTTAAACCAAAAATATAAAGCTGGATATCCTAAGCCAGACATACGAAAACAGAATATATTTTATTTGGAAGTCTGGGAGTGCAGTAATAATGTTGGTGTTGATAATTCTTTACTAAGAACTATCAAACTGATAATGTAGATATGACTATTTTTTGCTTCAGTTAATTAAAATCTAATCCTTTACTTGAGCAATGTTTTATTAAAATTTGGAAAAAAATTATTATTAGAGAAACTGGCATAAAATTAAAGGATTCTGGCCCTGATGTTTAATCGTACTGGCACAATGTACTCTACTTCCTCACAAGAACTCTAGAACAGTAAGAAATGGTTTGGCTTGAAGGCAACAGCTTGTTAGCTTTCTAGAAATACGTTTACAAGGTTTTCTTTTTTTTGTCATTTTCTTTAAGGAGAAAAAAAAAACCAACCAAAAAACCAAAAAAACAAACACGAGAAAAGATCAAATCTAGCACAGTCTTCCTGAATTGAGAATACATTTAAATTCAATGTGGTATGCCCATTGAATTCAAGTTATTGAGCCATGATAATTCATTTTTCCGTAGAGAAAATTGGTCATTACTTATGAATATGCAAGCAGAACGGACTTTTAAATTAACTGATTACAGAAGGTCAGTTAGAAATAATCATTCTGTCTGATAATGCACTTTCATATTTGATTAAATTCTAGACTGTGAATTCTGCTGTAATTTATAATTGTACTTTTCTGCGAAGGTTGAGACCCTGCAGGTTCTTTCCTTCAGAAGACATTCTTGGGGCAAAGAAATGTCTTTGCACTCAGGGTAATTTTCAAAAGATCTATTTATTTCACGAAATGGAGGAGGGCTCAAGCCATATTTTCTTTTCTTTTTGCTGGTCTAAGTTTCAGCCTGTGTTTGTTTCAAAACCTCTTTGTTTTACTCATTCTTCACATGCTTTTATGTCTGTGTTTCCTTGCTGTCTTCCATCTCAGATCCTTGGGCATATTTGCTCTTTTTTAAAGATAATTAGAGAAATACAGTTCAAATTTAGTCAACATCTTCTGTCTTTTGTTTGCAGTACTAGTGTTCGCACAGTTTTACATGAATTTTGCCATATACCTGTTGTCCCAGAGATGCAGCTTTTACTTGCATAAAGGAGCCAAATAAGTGTTCTTTTATTATACTGCTTTTTGAGAAGAGGTAGCTAATTTGTGTTAACTTGTCTGGTACAGTACAGAAATACTTTTGATTTTCAATGTCTTACGATTTACACAATGGTATTTTGTAAACGTTTTATTTAGGGACTGTATTTTCAAGGCCATATAAACTCTGTTATAGTACAAATGTGAAAATAAAGATGGAAATTCTGCTTGGACAGTGAGATCCAGCATGTGATATATTGATTTTAAGTTATGGGATTGTGGCAGGGGAAAAAATGGTTAGAAGAAAGCAGTTCTGCGTGTGCCACCCAACGATAAATGCTCAAGGGATGTTAGTGGACGCTGTCCAAAACATTAGCTGTGAAGGTTCTGCGTCTTTGCCATAGCTAAAATTACTTGGTTTGACAGGAAAGGAAAAAAACCCAAGAACTGATAAGAGTGAAAGATGTGCTATTTAAAAAGGGACTCTTGAGGTGAAGCATAAACCTCGAGACAGTGGTCTGTTCTCTGGTCCACTGAGGGTCTGAGGAGATGGGGCCTGTTCACGCTACCATCAGTACATGATGAGTAAGTCTTTAGGTAAAAGATGCATGTGTGTATGTCTTATGTTGAAATTAATCTTGTCTTTGTGCTTTTTTTTTTTCCCTTTTACTTGCCGTGGTCTAGTTAAATATGTACACCTCTGGTAACAGACTCCCAAGGGTAAAAAGTGCTGTGTACTCACGTGGATTAACTAATGAATAGTTCATTGGATTCCCTATCGCAGGATTTATGTGTGCTGAGGGAATTAAGAAATTCCTTCTCAGAACAGGTAAAGGTACCATCTGCTTTCTGAGAGGTGTGTTAGGAGGTCTAGAAAGGAGCTCTAATAACTTTGCAAAGTAGGACAAGAAATACTTACTTATGCATGCCAAGTCTTTAGGAGATTAATTATATAGTATTGTGCTCTCTCTCTTTTGACAGTAGGCAGTTGTAGCTTGTAAGGGTCTGATTATCTTGTAAGAGAGCTCTGTGGGAGAAAAAGGCAGACTTTTTCAGGAAGAGTGCAGAACTTAAAAATGTTCTTCTGGGCTCAGCTTCACAGTTTCTACACCTCCAGAGCACCCTTAATGTACCAAGATCAGCTGTCTCTTAAATGCTCCTACAGCAGGGCATAGGAGTCATTTGTAGTAACCTTTGGGAGGTTGAGTTTGCTCATTTTTTGGGCGAATAGTACTTGAGAGGCAGTGGTGCATTCATTCTAGGTGAATGCACAAGAGTGTTCTCTGTGTGTCATTTACTGGGGTTTTGAGTCGCCTTGGGTATGATGAGGTCCTTAATCAAGAATCATACTGTGTGGCCAGCAGAAGAAAAGAGGGAAAATAATTTTATACAAAATGTAAGGTGCTTTTCCGAAGGCAGAATTAATTTCTTGGTGTGTTGTTTTCATGCTCTGTATTTTCATGCTCATTCAAGGCCTTCAGGTATATGAGATTTCAGCTAAGCTTTTATAAGCTATTGTAATTTCTGCATCCAGTATTCACAAACTGTCACTAAAAATAAAATATAAAATAAATACTGACTATCCCAAGCTTTGCTTTATGCAAGCTTTTTATCTGTTATACACAATAGCTAGTAGAGTACACAAAGTCTGCAAGTTCTTTGATTGCTCTTGCCACGACCAAAGTGCTCCTGATTTGAACTGTTTTTATGAAATGTTAAGTTTCGATGTTTGCTTGTGCCCAAAAATGATCATTTCAAGCAGATCACTCCAGAAAGTTGTTCCAGTGGTGCTTTGGGGAAGGGGGATATGAAGAACCTGTGAAAATAAGATGACAAGTAGATGGCATGTAGGTTTACAGTGATTGATTTGAAACTGCAGCCTGTAGGATGTTTAAGTGCTGGCTGCTAAGAAACTGAAGCCTTTGAAGTTGTTATAACACTCCAGCCCTGCAAATACTGTGAAAAATATCTGTTGATAGAAAGATGTGAGCATATGGCAGATAATTATCCTGTGCCTTTTTCTGTGAGCAATTTCCCCGTGGTGGCCTGTGAAGACTATAGCAAAGCAGGGACTGAAACTAGATACCGTTTCTAGACTAACGCTGTAACCACTGGACCTGTATCTCCTCTGTATTTATGTGGAGCATAACTGCTGATATCCCAGTGTGATCTTTTTCATTTCAGGTAAAAACTTAGATTGGTACCAATTTTAAGCCACTGTAGGATGCAACTTTTGTGCATGTGGTGTGCAGAGATATAAACAAAATGCAAATCTGTACTTACATTATTCTTTGTGATAATTCTGGATGAAAGATGCTATAGAAATGCACTACCACTGTTACGAGCTTGGGTGGTTTTGTTTACTGACATTTTCTCGTGAAAGTTAATTTCTTGCTTAGAAATATAAAAGTACACTAACTTAAAATAAGATCTTGCTGTTGTTTCCTGTAGTATAGCCAGGAAAAACAGTTACAATCTGTCTTCTTTAAAATCACATTCCTGGAAGATATTCTGGCAACCTGGATATTTAAACACATTTCAAAGAAAAACAACTTCAGATCAATTAGAAATTGTATTTTCTTTCTGATAGCGTAGAGTTATAGTTTGCTGCAGACATTGCCTGGAGTTATGGAATAAGCAATAACCTGCAAAGGAGGCGATGAATTAGCTGCTTACGGAACACGAGGTGCATGATGTTCTGAAAAAAGGGGGCATAGGTAATCACTGACACTGAGTAGTTTGCACAGGTTCTTGATTAGCTTTTTGGAAGGATAAAGGAAAGAATGCAAAGCACACAATGTTCCAGAACAGAACTTAAATACGGTTTCTTTGCCAAAAGTTGAATACTATGGCTACTTTGGAATGCTAAATTCTGCATGTCTTTGCTAGTAGGGCCGAGAAGCTACTTTGTGGGGGTTTTTCACGTGCCTCACCTCTCAGAAGATCTCATTAAAACCAATACCTTCTGGCTGCAAATTTTCTTTGTCTCTTTTTGAAATCCAGTTGGTGTCATTGCTATTCATTTAAATGAGTTACTGTTGAAATGGCTTAAATTGCACTCTGTGGGTGGCCTTATAATATCTTTACTCTGCCTCTTTATACACACTTTAAGTGAATTCATTTTCTCAACACTCTGGTCGTGCCTGATGGTCCAAAAAACTTTCCCTATCAAACTGCTCACTTAGTATGCAGCCAACTCCTGTCAGGAGACAGGACCAAGAGCCAGGGAATTCGAAGACTGACTTTGCATCCCAACAAAATCTGTGGGGTTATATTTCTTAGTGAAAATTATGCTCTTCTGTGAGCTTGTTTAAATTAATATCTGGCAGATCTTTGGAACAGATCTGAATCTGTTCTAGATCTAGCTTCTGTATAATAACTGAATATTATTTTTCTATTTGTATTGCCACATGGCATGAGGTGGAGGGCAAAATTAGTGTATTGCTTAATTACTCTAAGGTATAGATAGCAGTTTTCTCAAAGACCTTTTCCTGAAACTTAGTCCAATAATGAGAAAAAGTTAGCAATTGCCAGGGAAGCTTGAGCCACAAAAGAATATTCAGTTTCCTTATGTTGAATTACTTATAGATAGGTAAATAGTTATTGGCCATCTTCTTTATGACAGTAGCTATAACTGTGGGCAACAATGCTTCTGGAGTAGTCTTTATTATATGGAAGTTTTCGTTCCGTTACTTTTCCTGTAGACCATTTTGAAGTCATTCCTGTAGAACATTTAAAATTCATTCCCCAATTGGAAAAACGGGGATTAGTCAGTTGTCACAGATGACATTACCAGGCTTCTGTGTCCACAAGAAAAAATACGTAGTTGTCTTCTGATGCTACTAAACCTGCTACTAAAATAAACTATTCAAGATGAGGTAATGATTTACATTTTTAGAAAATGAAAGTTACAGAAGTGGCTGTATGGCCAAGCCAAAAACCAATTAAAAGGTTGAAAATAAGATCTGCAGTGTGGAGTAGCTTCTAGTTTTAGTGGAGATTATGGAGAGACATGCAAGCAGCATCTAGACAGAAGAGAACTGTTTAATTGAGCCTCTGTCTGTGTGCTCAGAAATGACAGGTAAGTTCTTCTGTGATATGCTGAAAAAATGATGACGTTAAAAATGATCGTAACCAATCTGAGATGGGCACGTAAGCCTTCATATGAGATGAGCAGGAATGCAGAACTTGTTGCAGATGCACACTTTGAGTTGATTCATTCTTGTATATTGTACAGTGGGCCACTTTCAGTCTAGCTGGCTAACTTTTGAGTAACTTAGTTTGCATGACAGAGTTCACTGAAAGATATCTGTTGGCAAGCAAGACGAGGAATTGGATCCAAGTCTGGATTTCTGTATTTTAAATGCATTAGTGATTGTTCTGTAAAATTTGATTAACCCTCTGGAAAGTCTGCAGAAATCTCATTTGAAATTAGAGATGATTTATTGAGTGAAATGTGTAAGCTAGTCTGTCAGTACCCAGTCAGTGTGCTCATTTTTTTTAATATAAAATTCATTTTAATTGCAATTTTATAGCAATTTCAAATAAAAACTTCTCTCTTCAGCATATGTGTCATTTTGCTAAAATGATGTGAATGTATAAATTTTGTCAGGCACAAAATTGAAGGTCCTAGGGAGCAAAGCAGAAGGAAATTTTGGTAGAATTTACAGAAAGCAACAAGTCTTTGCTGTATTCATATTTGCTGGTTATTTCTTTAATTGGATTTTTCATACCTGCCAGGCTTCAACAATCTGGATGTAGAAAATGGGATTATGTGTGTTTTCATATTTCCAGTGCTTTTCTGAAGCCGTAACAACTAAAACTCATAATCTTGAAGTTGCATTCAGAGCATAATTCTTATGCAAAATCTGAGTTTTGTAGCGAAATTTGGAGCCGTGGAACACAGAAACGCTCGAAGCTTGGTCCATGCTTCTAATGTTTTAAATATTTTAAAATACTGTTTCTTAAAAGGCTGTATTGCCTAGTGTTGGAATACAGCCTTTAGGCAAACAATTGGAAAATGTATCTCACAGGCTGCTACTCCTTTTTGCATGGAAGCCTTTAGTTTAAGATTCTGCTTATTAAAACAATTTCCAAATTCTATTAGTGTGTACAATACTGTATTGCTAAATAAAATTTTATTTAGAAGGTCCTTTATTTCTGAAAAAAGGAGGTCAATTTACTGTTGCAGAGACACTGCTTTCATTGACTGAAGTGACAAATCCTTGCATGTTCTCAGAAAAATCATTATAATGATGAAATTGTAGTGATTAAGACATTCTACAAGGGATCAAGTTGATAAACATCTAATTCTGCTTTAGTTAGGTTTCAACAATGTATGCTACAGGTAGTTGCTTGCTTTGTCTATGATTTAAAAAATGGAAGGTTAAATAAGGTACCGTTTGAAACTTAGAACAATGTAGCATGTATTTTGGCATACTGTTGAAATTGGATCACAAGAAAATGGTTTTAAAATATTTTCATATGAATGAACCTAGTGTGTAGGGCAAATAAGCAATACTGAAAGGTATGTAAAAAGAAATTTTGTACGTAAATTTGTCATTGTATTTGGAAGTGTTTGTGTTAAAATTTATAAATTTAGATCTTCTGAAAAGAACAGCACTTCTCCAAAGTTAACAAAATTTCTAGAAATGTAATGGCCAATTGCCAAATAACAAGCACAACAAAAATATAATTCTAAAGTTAAAAATTGATGTTTATTTAAATCAGAACTTGTGTTACAGAAAATTTGTGTAACCATTGTATATTTAATCAGTGAGAATCCATTGTAATTGATGTATGTACTGGATGGATAGTGGATTCTGCAGGTGATGTGTTTTTATAACCAGTTCCTACTTTGTTTGAATCTTTAGTTACTGAACGAAAGGTATCTAATAAGGATCCTAAAGTCAAATCATTCATTTTAATTCCTGTAGCTTTAAGGCAATGCAGGACAAACACTGTTTTGATGCAGTGTTCTTGAAGTCTTGGAAAAGAGAAATACTCTAGCTCCATGCTGGACAAATGACAATGGATTTCCTCTTGCTCTTTTTTTTTGTTCCGTAGTGTAATGTTGTTTAAGAAACAAAAGGTTCGGTTGCATTTAGGTCAGGTATTAAAATACTGTTGGTCATTTCCTTTGACAGAACATTTCTATTGTGTTATACCAGTGTCATTAGGAGGAAAGGTTATTCCCACTTGTCTGGCTGATACCGATACATACTGGCATATTACATCCTCTGGCTTTCTGGAAATGCTTTATTTGAGCAGCAGCTTGGGAACAGGAAATTTAAGGTTATACGCAGTCTGGTTTCAGATTGCATTATACAAAACGTGTTTCCTAGAAGACGCTGTCTACCTGACAAACGTTCTCTAGTATTTTGTAGACGTGGATAAGCTTAAATGGGTTCAAGTTGGGAATAAATTTTTACTAGCTGTAGATAGCGGACAAGGTAGAACAGGGCTTACAGTCTCTCTGTAGTATGTATTTGAGGAACTTTTATGAACCGTGCTGGTATTTCACCCATTCACCAATTACTCTGGAATATATTTTACCTTTTAAGATATGGCAATGATAATATTCCTATTTAATAAGTGTCCTTATTGTATATGAGGGGAAAAAAAACCCAGAGTACTTCTACTTCAAGCTATGGTCAAATTTGGAGTCTGTGACACTGGTAGCTTCTAAAGGCAGAGGTTCAAGGATGGTGTCTTAGCCACGCTGGGCAGCCCTTTCTACCGGAATCATAGCGAGCAGGAGAATAGGAGTACAGTTCAATCCTCTAACTATTCATTGAACTGTTCATTCATCCATGTAAAACAAAGCAAATCATGATCAGCAGTTACGTCCTGTTGTGTTTCTTCAGCTGAGCCTGTCAGTCTTGGGTGAATCTGTAAATTATGTAAGCGATGGGTCTTTTTCAGATCTGTACTCTAGAGGTACGTGTTCCCTTAAGTGCTCCATCCACACTCTAAGATTCCAAGTTTTCCTTTTTTTGTCAAAGCAAGAACAGTGTCTATGCTTCTGAAGAATGAGAGCACCACCTTCTAAAACTCTATTTCCCCCAACCATTTTCTTTTTTATGTGTGACAGAAATGTGTGGTTTTAATCCTAATGCCAAGAATGAGTGATGCATAGACAGTTAATGCAGCACTGCCAGCCATAGTCATTCAAAAATCATGAATCATGTTGCTGGAAGTCATGACAGTGGTCTAAAAGCGATGTTTATGAGATAGAAAAAGGATTGTATTTCGAAATTGTATTTCTTTTATTTTTGTCTCTTTTTTTCCCCCTGTACATAGTGCTTACACTGATTTCTTTGCTTCTCTGATAGTCTGGTAGCTATTAACTTAAANGGGGGGGGGGGGGGGGAGGTAGAATGTAGCTGAGATTCTCAAAAAAAATGATCCCCTCCAGGACTGGAGACTTTAGGAAAAACAACATGTGGTAAGATTTGAGACAAAATTGCTTTAGTAAATGTTATAGTGGGTTTTTTCTTTAAAAAGCTCAAGATTTTCAAGAAAGAAGTACATATTTCATGTTGCTTTCACTGACAAATTAGGCTTGTATTAAGTGAGGATGCTAAAAATGAGAAATTAATTTTTATAATGTCTTAATGTAGAGGGGAACAAATACAAAGTTGTGGAAATGCTTGAAGCATTAAGCCATCACATGCATATACTGAAGCCTGTATAAAGCCATTCTAAAGGGATATATCGTGAACTACAGTCACCAGATAATAAAAATTATAAGCCTTTTTAATGGAAATAGCCACATAGTTAAGAGATTAGGCTACAAGTAGATTTCATTGTAGAGCTGAAGGTATGGTGCCTGGTGAATAATTGATTAAGCTTTCTATCTGCCTTTCCAGAGTATCAGAAGATAAAATTTGTATACAAATCTTTAATTTCTTTTCAGGTTGGAACTATGGAGTCTTATCTTGATAAGATCCTCTGTTTCAGTCTGAGCTTTTTGTAAATAGAATCAAAAAATAGCTGAGGCTGGAAAGAGGCTTTAGAGATCATCTATCTAGTCCAGCCCCCTTGTTTGGGTAGGGTCAGGTAGAGCAGGCTATTCAGGACCTTGTCCAGTTGGGTTTTGAGGATCTCCAAGGGTGGAGACTCGACAACCTCTCTGTGCAACTAGTTCACTTGTATTTATAAGTTTTGGTGTTACATAAAATATGAATAGCTTGTGTATTTTAGACGATATGTTTTTTATCTCTCTTCGTTCATTTACTTAACCTAGGTTAATAAATGTAATTTTTTTACGTGTTTGAATACAAGGCAGTCTTAAGATAGCTATTTCAAAGCACAGAAATGTTTTCTGTCCTTTCGTTGTAGAAAATGATGCGTACCGAAGCAGTTTTTCTGCTGCAGAGATAAAAAAGGGCTAGTGCTTTTTTTGTCCTTGCTGAAGAATGTAAATTATGCATATAATTTGTTAATGAAATATTTGCAACTTCCAGAACAAAAGTAAACCACTTTTGAGTTCAGATACTGCTAAGTAATTTTAATTGAAGCTACTATATTGTATCTCCATTTAGTTGTAACATACAGGCATCTTTGCCAGTTCTAAGAATCTTAATGTTACCTGTACAGTCCATGCAATTTAAGATCCAGTTGCAGCTAGTTTGTTGTCATATGTCTGTGTAATATACAGAAATACAGAATAATTTTGCCTATACTCCAAGTGCACCAAAAGCCGCATGACTATGTTAACGTGCCCTGAGCTTGTGTCAAGACCTGTTGAGGGACCTAGGTACAAAGCGTATGGGCTTTTGCATGGGAACTGTCTCATGTCCTATCAGCGTGGAGTACAGGGTGAGTTCTCATCTGCCCTTAATATAGATCCATTCTAGGTCAACCAGGTGTAGGCATGCCACACTGGTCATGTCAGGTGTGGTTTGTAACACAGAAACCTCCAGAGTAAAACTTAGCTGTGCACGGACGACTGGTCTAAGCCAATGTTAGAGTTGTTAAACTGAGGGGTAACATTGCTACTGACACAGTCGTCTTGATTGTATGAATGTTTTTGTTAACTGTGTTTCTTCATGTACAGTGAACTTGTAATAAAAACTTCTGCCAGGCACATGGAAGAGACTTGTGTATGGATGGCATTTGTGTTTAAGGGTGAGTCAAGGTAACTCTAGGGAAGAGACAGTCAAGGTGAAGTAAAGCACAAGGTTGAGGCAACAGAAGAGAACCCATTTGCTCTGTCACTGTCAATACTATATCGAGTATTTGAATAATGGAGCAGGGTAGTTTCCGTAGTTGGTCTTAATTTGGCATATTTACTTGGCTGACTGCTTTTTGAGTCAGATTCTGTGCAGGGTTGTATTTACCCAATCCCTGTGTGTTTCATGTCAGTTTTAATTTTTTGAATTCAAACTTTTCAAGTTCTCAGATGCAGCAGTTTAATTTTAGGGGACATTAAAATGGTAATTTGTACCTATCTATGCCTGGTAGTAGGCCTGTTATGAGTTTTCTGGTAGGTCCCTATATGGATGTGTATTTTACACTAAGGCTTGCTTTTGCTCTTTGACCTGGTTTTCTTCCAAAGCGTGACACAACCTTTGCATTTAATATTACGATTTATCTTTGTTACAAAGCTTCCCCTTGCATATGTGTCTCTGGGATCTGTATGGAAGGGGGAGTGCTTGTCCTAACTATTGCTATAAACAATTTTGGTCTCTGTTCTCTAATTCAACAGAATTTAGCTTCTTGGAATCCTTCAAACCCTGAATGCCTCCTGCTTGTCGTGAAAGAACTTGTGCAGCAGTATCACCAATTTCAGTGCAGCCGATTACGTGAGAGCTCTCGTCTCATGTTTGAATATCAGACTTTACTTGAAGAGCCCCAGTATGGAGAAAACATGGAAATCTATGCTGGCAAGAAAAACAACTGGGTAAGCTATTAAGAATGTTTCTGCTAAAATGTTTTTAGTGAGCATTTCATACAGCACTTGCCTTAGAAAACTCAAGTTGTTTCTGTGGATCTCCATGCTTTCTGTTTCCAATGGAGAAAACTTCTGTTTGAATTCAGGTCACTTTCTATATTCCCTGTTTTGTACATTGCTGACGTTCCACTGCCTTGGTTGAACCAGATTTCCTGGTGAGTAACTTTTTTAGCCTGATGTTAGTTCATCTGAATTACAGGTAAAAACTTTGAAAACTGTTGAAAAGTCTGCAGTATTTACAGGGAACAGTACAGTGTTGTGTGGATTAGCTCTGAAGATTTGAGAAGCAGAATAACAGTGTTGGTATGACACCTTGCCCAGGCAAATCAGCCTGCTTAGGGATAAGATGTATTAGGGTGTGATTCCACATTAGGACTGAGTTGATTTTCTTGGTAGCTGCAGCTGCCTGCATATCTCTCTGGTGCTTGTCTAAGCTGAGATGAGTCATTTCAGGAACCTAAACTGGAGAGGAAAAAAAAAACAAACCCCAACTAATTTTCTGCAGAAGGACAGGAAGAGGTGAGATGGGCTAGAGCAGTGATTTTTTTGTAGGGTCATGTCTTCATATGATAGTCACATTAAACAGGCTTATCTGTCTCCTAAAATTGTATCCTTTGCCTGGGAAATGTGCCATGCTGTGTAGAAATACTCTATGTACGCCATCTCAGGCTTCTAAAATGAGGCTATTGGCAATGTAGACATTTTGGTTAGTGTGTGATTTGATTTTTTAATTTTTTTTTAACTGATCTGTGCCACAGAGTAAGCTTTGCAAAAATCAGTCTTTTCCGCTGGTAATATATTTATCATGGCAAATTTGGAGTAAGATTTATCAAAAAATATCTAATTGTGTTTAAGCTCAATGTGTCCTCCTCTTACTTTCAGCAATAGTGTACTCTTAAGATATACTGGCCTTCAGAAACAGTATCTTCTGAAATAAATGTGGTCTGAAAATCTGTAAAATTCAGTATCCTGGTTATTAGGGCCTAGAATTCAGTTTCATGTCACTTTAGTCATCCTTAAGTTATAGGTGACATGAAATTGCTTACTTTACAACTCACAGTACTTACATTCATCTGTGTTTCTTTTCTTAGACAAGTCATCTAGGCTTTTTTATTTTAAGCCAAGTAAAATTTTCCTTATCAGAGGATTTCTGATGTCTTTTTTTATTTTTATAGATCAGAATATTTCACTGAAATTAATTTGTTCTTTAATGTTATTTTCTATAGCTCGCATCACGAACAACTTGCCACATCTGCAAATATCATCAGACTGGTTTATTGAAATGCAGACAGCTTTCTGAAATTTTATTATAATTTTTGGCAGGTGCCAAAATTCTAGTCAAGTTTGTAGAAAACTAGGCGATTTATCTGTTTTGGGTTTTTTTTTATGGGACAGCCCTATCTTCTAAAACCTTTTGAGTCTTTCTGCAGTCTTTGGTAACTGAAGAGCTTTTTTTGCATTCAAAATGCTTTCTTAGTTAAAAATATTCCAATAAAATAAATCTTAAATACATTTTTAGCCAAATCCTTTTAATCACTGCAGAGCTATCTGAGGTTTCTGTCGTGTGTGCTTTGTTTTCGAAGTTTACATTTTCTATCAAGAAGACTCTTAGAGTCATGTTTGAAGATTCTGTGAACCTGGTATCTACGTGACAGAGGCTCATTTGTGAGTGTCCTGAAACTCAAAGCTATGAAACTAACTTGTGTAGTTCTCCTTCCTGTCCTTTACAGCTGTCTTGTTAGTCTTGATGGTCAGCTCAGTAGCAGTGTTTGTCTGAAAAGCAAGAGGTAAACTGCATGTTATCTCCTCTGCCTAGAAGTCATGGAAATTCATGTTGTTGCTGTCTCTTAGGAGTCGGTAGTAGCTCAGCAGACTTCTGAAATAATCATCTATGAATGAACGTTGCACAGCATTATGAAAGCAATCATCTTAAGTACATGAGTCTGTAGTTTGAAGAGGAGGCCTGAATTCAGTGCTGTGTCCCAAAATGGAACAGAAATTTGCTTTTATACCTTTGTTCCAGCATCTCCAATTTCCTGAAGTGATCTCTAAGACCTGTGACAAATAGACAAACCGTTTTCTAGCTTAGCAGCTTCACGTTGGCAGACTACCAGCTGATACAGAGGCCCAGTAACTATCTCATCTCTCAGCGCTGTGGCCAGAAATTCATGGGACGCGACCTGATGCCTGGGACCAGCTGGCCGGGGTTGGGCAGGCGAGCACCATGGACAGGGACTGCTCCCTGCCCCTCCGGAACACTTTGGGAAGTAGCGCATTGCAAAATGATACTGACCGAGTGACATAAAAGATCTTAACTGCACATTTGTATTTACTTCCATGTCTTGGAGCAGCTGATGTTTTGATCAGAGGCCATTCATCTCTACAGTGGCCATCCCAGTTCACCAGACTTGGTATTTTAGCAGAAATAATTTGCTGGATAGTATGGCAAATGCTGTATGGCATTTTTTGGGAGTTGAGTCCAGACAAGAAGCACTGTCTATAATACCCATTTCACCCTGAATAAAAAGCAAGTGCCCTGACTGTCATCAGAGAAGTCTTGGTGTTATACATGCACAAGAAGTCAGTGATTTTTCTGCACGTATAAGTAATACAGCACCAGAAAGTTGGCATCAGTCCTTAGAAGTAGTGTCATCAGGAAGGGTTTCAGAATCTGGCTTTAATTTAATATATACTCATTTTTTCGATGCATAGTGTTCTATGTACAATTGTTTTGCCTCTATTATGTGACTACCAGGGACAAATTTTAAGGGCAATTCTAAACTAGCTGGGTGGATTACAACCTAACATCACACAAACCCTTTCGACAAATTACATAATTGGCAAGATACCCTTGGAAAGATTTTGGTTGCATTCAAGATCTTGTTTGGTGACTGGAAGGTGGGATGGGTTATCTGTAGTTCATGCCTGATACGTAGACCAAGAAACAAATTGGCACTGATACTAGCATTGCTTATTGTCCATCTGCCTAATACAGCATCTTTTTCTATACGTGCTTAGTTGCTTGGGGTGAACTGTTCAATGAATTTAGGCATAAAATAATTGATGGAATCCAGTTCTGTAGAATCTTTCCTTTTCAGTTTTAATTCATGTCAGTACCACAGAAAATAATGTGCTTAGCAAATAATCACTCATATTCCTCAGCTATCCTGCTTCGCAGCTTACCATTCATTTTGAAAAGCCAGTTTCCATTGGCTTTGACCTCTAGTATTTTCTCTGAGAGGCTTGTGCGTTGGCAAGCTGGTTTCCTTCAGTATTTTATTCAGCCAATCAATATGTGTAGCAATTGGTGGATTTCATCATTACAGAGGCTTGTGGTCTTGTGGTATATGGTCAGTGACAACCTTAATGTTTTCTCCTAGGCTGAGATCAAAGCAATTTATGGATTAGCACAGCTAATTGAGAGAGGAGGCAAAAGTACTAACTATTTTGCGAAAGCATATGGCAAATTGTCAGTATTGGTGTAGGTGACTGTGGGCGCTTTCCTCTTGAAGAGTTGAGGCCTTTGGCAAGCTGTCCTCATAGCTTGCATAGTGTGCAGTTCTTGTGGCAACATCTGCTAAATATAGTAAAGCAGTGGCCCAAAAGGTATCCTTCTGACATCTGTGTGGGTTATAAGCCCTTGAGTATTGAGCGGTTTGAACACTTGGCACAGCTTGCCCAGAGAGATTGTGGGATCTCCATCCTTAGAGGTATTCAGACGCTGTCTGGACATGGTCCCAGGCAACCTGTTCACTGCCAAGATTCTCTACGTCTCTTTCATGGGTTGCTGTTGCATTTTATAGAAAGGATGCTTCCATTATTTCAGACGTATTACAGGCTTTTCCTTGCCACAAGGTACAGCTGTATGCGCGATAAAGACGATCCTGTTTATATCTAGTATAGTATTTACATTCACCCTTTTAATGAAAATTGGAATATGCACGTTCTCCATAGATGCATGTGCACTCTGTTAAAATTTGTATATTGTACACTTCTTGTTTGAAGTATTTCTTTTCTTGCTTTGTCTGGCTATGTAAAACATTTAAAATATTAAAATGAAAATTAGGTACAGATAACTATGCTAAGGAAATAGTGAAGTAGTATGTACGTGTTACAGTGGGAGAACAAATGCTGCATATTCATACAGCTTTGCTTTGTCCCCTTGCCTGTTAAAAAGAAGTACTCTTTTTTTAAAAAAAAAAGAAAAAAATACAAGTCATCACATAACTAAGTAGCATATGTATGCAAAAATAGAGCAGTGTTAAAAACTGAAAAAAGTTTTGCTACCTTGTGTCAAGATATCCTAACGCTCTGTACTTAAGTGCATAAAAATACTGTTTAACGCTTTTTGTACTGCTAATGCAACGTGACAAATATAGTTACTGTATGGCTACTTTATTGAATTAAAAAAATAGAGATGACAAAAAATTAGTATAGAGGAAATCAGGCAGGCATTTGTTTTCCAAAAAGAGCCAACTTCATTGCTTCATAGCCAGGTGGACAAAGTCTGATTTTAAGGAAGTGTATGAAACAGAAAGGAAATCCTTTCCATTTCCTTTGCATACACTTTATGCATTAAAAAAAAAGCAATGTGTACGGGACGCTTGGCAAATTTTCAGTAAACAGTTGTCTAGGTGTTAAGAGTCACATAGTTATGAAAACAAATATAAAACCTTCCACTTCCATTTTTTCCTCTTTGTTTATTCAGAGGACACTTTTGATACATTCTCACTAAACAAAAATTCTTTTATGTATACCTGCAGTGTTTGTGAAGATAGCTCTATTTTATCTAGACGCTCTTATAAAGTTGTCAGGCTTTTAGCTTTGCTTTCAGACCATTTGCAGGTCTCACCAGACCTTTGTCCGGAAGTGAGTACAGCCAAGATAGATCTATATTTAGGGGCTAACAAAGTATGGTCTGATTTTTGTCATGCACATTGTTGTATTCTGACTACTTTTTGCTGTTGACTTACTGGCAATGATGTTTTATGGTTTTAAAGTGTTTTCTCATCTAACATCTGTGAAATCTGTAAATTATTTTTTTTCTCTTCAGTAATTCCATTAAGAAATGTTGTTTTAAATCTCAACCCTTATGTTTGGTATGCGCTCTTACACGTTTTTCTGGTTAATATTTCATCCGCAGTGTGTTCAATTTATGGTTCTGTTTTAGACACCAGGTCTCATTAGTGTTACTTTTTTTTTCCACAGACTGGAGAATTCTCAGCTCGCTTCCTCTTAAAGTTGCCTGTAGATTTCAGCAATATTCCTACATACCTTCTCAAGGTAAAATGAATGTCTAAGTTGACATTATTTATGAGAGAATATGAATTATTGAAATGTTCTTAGTAACTGTTTTGACTTTCCTGCCCTCCTCTCCCAGGAGTTTGAAAGTCCACTGTTTCTAAACCTGATTGGATTATATTTTGGAAAGGTGATGTTAAGACAAACTGTTGTTTTGCATGCTGTTTTACCAGATAGTAAATATACATCTGTCACTCTAAAAGACTTTGCAGGATTTGAGGTGTTGCAGAAGAGTGTATACAGTGCAGAGGTCCTGGCTTTTTAGACAATATAAGTAGCAAACTCTTGACCATATCCAAGGTATTATTTTGGGGAATAAATTTAAATATTACCAGATAAACTCCTTTGATATGAGTATATGGGATTTCGTGACATTTAAGTGTTGTTTTTCTTAATGAGCAGTTCAATTGTACCAGTAGCCTTAACAGTAGAAGTACAAACTAAATATGCCGTTTCTTAACAGGGAGTGAAAGCAAGTAACGATGACATGAACTGAAGGTTTTGATGATTACTTTGCTTCATTGTTTACAATAAACACTAATTTGACCAGATACTTTAGAAAGTAGGACTGCGTAATATTGATGTGTGTTGGAAAAAAGTATATCTTTCTTTGGGGGAGGGGGAGGAAGGGAACGGGACACAAACAAACTTGTGACAAACTACCAACATGGAATAATTTGAAATGAGTGGTTTTCACAGCAGGTGGACAGTCACTCTTTCAAGCAGTTACTGTGGAAGCCCATAATAATGTCGATGTTACTATTTTTGGAGAATGCAGTGAGAGATCTGGATTCTCGCTGTCTGTCACTACTGTGAATGAATGTCAACACTGTGAGTAGAAGGAAGTGTCAGAGCTTCTACTGCAGATAAGGTTTGAATCATCTGATGTTACCAAAACCCATCCTTCCTTTAAACTCCACGTCTGCCTCCTTACTCAGCTTTTTACTTTTAAATGTTTGGAAAGGAGAACAGCTATTAATGTTTAGCAACTAATGTGTTGATATAAAAATGTCAGTGTAGATCCCATTACCTCCTCTTCATCTTATTGTTAGAACTGTCTTCAACTTTTGTTAGATCACAATTGCACGTGTGAATCTTCGGTGTTTCTCCAATAAGAAGTCTTGAGCTAAGAACCGTGAAAATAAAGGCAGGCACAACTATAACTGAAATTTTTCGTTGTAGTCTGAGGTCAGTATCCTATGATCTCTTTGCCTTCCATAGACTACTTGCTGTTGGAGTAATGAGTCACTCCTGTCTTTTCAAGAAAGCCTCCAGAAATGTTCAGTTTGTTGCTGTGTTCATGGTAGCAGCCCTTCTCCCAGCTGCTGTCTTTCCACCAGGGCATTCTTTTCTCACTTGGTGGGAATGTCTACAGTCAGATGTAAGAGGGTTGGCTAAGGCCTTTTTAGGAATGATGGCCTTGAGAAGCAGGATGCAGCAACAGTTCACCTAGACTGCAGGATAGCTGTGATTTGCTTCTGAAAGACCCTGGAAAAAAAGGAGACTGAGGATGTCCAACATGAACTATGCTGTCTACTCCTGCCAGAACTCCAAATTTTCATATTTTCCAGGAATAATTTTAAATCGGTGAAGAATTTCAGGACATGTGCCTACCCAGTATGTTCAGTAGCTTCAGTCACAGGGCTCTCTTATACCTTTGCTCAGCCTCTGTGGAAATGGCGTGACTCAAAGATTGGAAGGTAGTGTATAACTTACTGTCATTGTTCAGGAACCCTATGATAGAAACAGATTCTACTTCTGTTTCTAAAGAGGAATGTTTTAATGCATGACAGTGTACTCCTCCTTACTGTAATTCCCTATCACGTTCACTAAACATCTTCCACCTTCTCTAAAACACCGTTGGTATACTGTGGATAAATCATCAGTGCTCCACAACTGGTTCCTGAAGCGTTATTCACCCTGAGTACTGAATGATTCGTTAGTCTGAAGGAAAACGTGTGTTTATTTTGCATGCGTATATAGACTGTGTGATGTGAAGAGACACACACAGAAGGTAGCAGAGTCAAAGTTTCCCAGTCTACCTTTGTTTTGACGTTTCTAAAATCTTGATGTCTTCGCTTTGGGGTTTTAAAATTAATGTATTTTTGTATACAATAGTCTCGATTTTTTTACAACAGCAGATCCTTCTTGATGGGCAATGTACTGATGAAATCCTGAGCTTTCTTATGCAGACTTCTGTTATGCAAACTGACAGGTTAAGTGTCTGTGGTAGGAAGGTGATGTGTAGTCTGGATGAGTATCCACAGGAGAAGAAATACTGTTCTATTCCAGTAGTGTTTGTTGACAGCAGAAGAATGGTTTGACTCAGGCTCCAGCGTGGATTATGACAGAGAGTGTTCTGTAGCAGGCACAGATCTTTTACCCCTGCTGCCTTTAGCTCCTTGTATTCTGACATTATCAGCTATATGAATGTCATCTCATATGCCTACAATATAAAGGCAGTAGAACTGGAGCTACTCTGTTGTGGTTGAAATAGTTACGCTGTGACTGCTCCAAATTCAGGGACTTTTTTAAGCTGTCCATATCTGTCGTCTGTTTTTGGGGGTTTTTTTGATAGATTTTTCACATAAGTAGATCTTTCTTTAGTTGAAATAAGAGTTCAAGAGTTTATTTTCCATCACGTCTGCCAGTTATGTTGGCTTCAATGCTACCTGCTGAATTATGGTACAATAGAGCATTTGTTGATGCAGTGGAAATAAATATTAGTATACTGCCCTGAAAAGTGAAAGAGCAGTCATTAATTGAAGACTATTAATGTTTTAACACCTTAATGTTTAGGTGCAGAATTTAATGGGTTTGAATTATATTCTGGTCTGTAGCCAGTCTTACAGTTTGCAGTAGCTTCTCTGTAATGATTTGCAAAGTTCAAACCTGTGTTATAATTTCTCTGCCATCTTCTTTTTTGATCTTTAATACTACTTGTATTACAAACTGGTGAAATATTTAATGACCATTATTTTTGCCTCATCAGTCACTCCTAGTACCCCAGTGATTTGTAATGCTCTTCTGAAATTTTTATTGGTGTCAGCAGGTAGTCACACTATGAGTGTGACTGTAAAGCTTTGTATAGTAAGCCAATATTCAGGTTTGAGGATGTATGCTGTGAGTACGGTCTATAGTGGTAAAAAAAAAATAAATCTTTGGGGTCATTGAGAATACATTTCGGAATCATAAGATCTTACTCTGTCAACTTTGTACTGATGATGGTGGGAGTATTATCCTTTCCCTATAAAGAATAAAAATTTGAAGGTGTAACATAAGTTGGGTTGTTACAGACTGGAGAGGCAGATTTACTGGGTCATTTTAAAGTTATTTGCTGCACTAGATTTAAAATTCAGTTCAAGTGTGTGTGCATTTTAAGGAAAATAGCTGAGCATATGAAGAAAAGCAAGAATGCTTCAGAAAGTAACGCAGATTGCACTTTCTTTTCCTTTGAATTCTGAAATTCTCGTAGAAATCGTTCAGTTATTATTTATTTGGAGATATAATACCCCTTGTAATGGCTGTAGTGGATAAATCTTTTTTTTGTCCATTTTCTTGGCATGTTCCTTCACAGTTGAAAGAAAAAGTGTCATTTTCCAAGTTAAAGAACTGTTCAAAGAGAAATACTGGTTTACACTGAAAAAGTACCTTTAAGAAAAGACACCCTTTCATTATTTTTTCCTTTACAAAGTTATATTTTAATACAAACGTTTTGAATTGAATGTGAACCTTCGTATCCATTTTTACATTTTCTTATACAAATCCATTTGACATAAATTAAAATTTTAAGTGTTCAAACAACTACAGAATCAAGCTTGTCGCTCAAACTACTGCAAGGTTCATCACTGATAAGCCTTTCATTAAAGTTCTCTTATTTGACAAGAATGTGGCTTTGGCTCAGGAAAATCCTTACATCTGTATCTCTTTACTATTATACTTTCCCATTTTTGCAGTTGGATTTTTAATCAGCACATTTATTTTGGCTTAAATTCTTTCCTGTTGGTTGCAACATTTTTAATTTTCTCCACAATATTTTATAAATTGAAGTATTCACTGTTTTTGAGAGTCTCTAGTTCACATTTGTGTCCCTTTATGAATACCATGTATGCCACAGTAATAACAAAGGTAATAGACTTAGCATCTAAAACACATCCAAATTTTGTTTTATTTTTGTAGTTGTGTTCAGCTACAGGGACATGTGTTATCATAATAATTCATTAAATATCCACAGCTCAGTAATTTACAAATTGGACTGGATTATGTGACTGTAGTATGATTGCACAATATGAGTGAACTTCAGAGTATGTTGCCAATGCTGCTGTTGAAACAAGACATCTAGGTATTTTCCCTTTATTTCCATGGTTTTTTGAGTTTTTGCGTAAGTAAGATGTGCCCTGATTACCCCTATCTTCTTGTATGTAATTTTTTTAAGTATTCATTTTCTATTCTGATATACCTGCTTGTTATGCCCTGGTGAATAGCTAATATCTGGACTAATTTAGCTATAATGCCGTGACCAGCAGCCTTCCAATACTTTTTCACTATTAAAGTGTAAAGGAAATATGAAAAGCAGACTTAATTTCTTTTTGTAGGAGATAGGAAAAATATAAATCTTTAAACCTCTTTTTTTTTTTCTGAAGAGCTTTTTTGTGATGACCATCGTATTTAGTGCATATCTTTCAGAACTGAAACAAGTAACAGACGTTGTCTAGACACATTGCCAGGGGCCAAACAGTTGTGTGTAAGACTGTCAATGGAAAAGGTTTATCCTCGAGTTCAAACTGAAAGATAAGAACATATTTGTGTTTTTCCTTACTGTGATTTCATAATTTGGAAGCCTGTTAAAAGGCTTCAGTGCAACTTTTGTTTACGACGTAGACCAAATTCCAAGCACTGTGAAAAGACTGCAATATTTGTGTATGTTTGAGCAATCAACTGTAGTAGAGAACAAACCAAAGTTAACTATAATATGCAGGGTCAAATGAGACTTTTTCCAGGCTAGTTTCTTTGCTATTGTGATTTAGCAGTTTGGTTTATTTGACAGCATTTAATGTTTGTGTTAAATTGCTGCAAATGCCAAAACACAAATACTCTTGTATAAGTAGTACTTCAGCTACTTAACTCAAAATTTGAGTTAAATATTCTGGAAAAAATGGAAAATAAGGAAGTGTTTGGTGAGAGCCAACATGGCTTCACTAAGGGCAAATTGTGCCTGACAAATCGGGTGGCCTTGGGGTTACGCTGTTGAGTGGATAAGGGAAGAGCAACCGACATCATCTACCTGGACTTCTGTAAAGCATTTGACACTGTCCTTCATGACATCCTCGTCTCTAAATTGGAGAGATGTGAATTTGGCAGATGGACCACTAAGTAGATGAGGAATTGGCTGGACAGTCACACTCAAAGAGTTGTGCTCAACAGCTCAATGTACAAATGGAGATTTAGTGACAACTGGTGTTCCTTCAGAGCTGGTATTGGGACCCATACTGTTTAACATGTTGGTCAGCGACATGGACAGTGGGATTGAGTGCATCCTCAGCAAGTTTGCTGACTACACCAAGCTGTGTAGTGTGGTCGACACACTGGAGGGGGAGGGATGCCATCCAGAGGGACCTTGACAGGCTTGAGAGGTGGGCCCATGGGAACCTCATGAACTTCCATAAGGCCAAGTGCAAGGTCCTGCATGTGGGTCAGGACAATCCCAAGCACAAATACAGGCTGGTTAGAGAATGGATTGAGAACAGCCCTGAGGAGAGGGACTTGGGGGTGTCAGTTGATGAGAAGCTTGACATGAGCTGACAATGTGCACTCACAGCCCAGAAAGCCAACTGCATCCTGGGCTGCATCAAAAGAAGCGTACTGGAGTACTATATCCAGCTCTGGAGCGCCCGACATGGACCTGTTGGAGCAGGTTCAGAGGAGGGCCAAGGAGATGATTAGAGGGCTGGAGCACCCCTCCTGTGAAGACAGGCTTGAGAGAGCTGGGGTTGTTCAGTCTGGAGAAGGCTCCAGGGAGACCTTATAGCAGCTTTCCAGTACCTAAAAAAATGCCTACAGGAAAGATGGGGAGGTACTTTTTACAAGGACATGTAGTGATAGAAGGAGGGGTAATGGTTTTAAACTGTAAGAGAGCAGTTTTAGATTAGATATTAGGAAGAAATTTTTCACCATAAGGGTAGAGAGGCACTGCAACAGGTTGCCCAGAGAAGTTGTGGATGCCCCATCCATGGAGGGGTTCAAAGCCAGGTTGGATGGGGCTTAGAGCAACCTGCTCTAGTGGAAGGTGTCCCTGCCCATGACAGGGGGGTTGGAACAAGATGATGTTTAAGGTCCCCTCCAACCATTCTATGAAGAAGTATATTTTTCTCTTGCTTTCAAACTTTATTTGATTTTGTTGGTAGCTGGCTAACTAAAACCTCATGTGTAGTGTCTTCAGGTTACAAAGTCAATGGCAAGAAGGAATTAAGACTCCCGGTCTGACTTGATCATTTTACACTAGGCTGTTTTACGCTATACTGGGCTGCTGTGTCTCAAAAGAGCATAGAGCATTATGCAGTATATAGTATTTGACCATCTTCCCATAATGTATGTATGTCACCTGTATTGGGTCAAATGATGGACCTGTACATCATATGAAGCTTGTTGTGTCTTCTGTGCCAGTTGTCATTTTACCCCTTTTACAAACAGGAAATCTGGCAGTTCATAAGACTGGTAGGAAATCCTGGAACAATACGTAGTTCTCATAATTCACAATACTTTACACGTGCTTTGCATAGAGATCTTTTAAGCTAATACATAGATTGCTATTAATCTTATACTAGTTAAAACTTTGTGACAGAAGCATAAAGATAACTTCTGGAACTGTATTCCTTAATGTATTCCTTATCTTGAGATGTATGTAAGCATCCAGAGCGAATAGTTTGAATTTTAAAAGTAGATGTCAGTATGATATTCATTAGATTGCTTCTTGTACGAGCATTAAATTACTTAAACAGAATACGGGATCGTGAAAGATTGTGTAGGTTTCTTCTGTTAATAGTTTAAATGCAAACTTTATAATGTGCAATTATAATGAGCCAGTGAGATTTTTAGATTAGAAGTGGGTCTGTGCAAGTTTGTACTGGCAATATTCAAAATGGAATAGTTTGTAATAGCTGAAGCCAGTAAATTGTATGACCCAGAGGCCATGAAAATAAATGTAGCCCCTGCGTGTGAAAGATATTTATCAAGAAGAGATGTCATTGATACTTGTCTCTTAAGAATCTTTCATTTTAGCTTGTATCCAGAAATCTGCGATTTACTTCTGCTGTCCATATTTTTTGTCAAAAAGTACTAAAGGAACTACGATGGAGGAAGTGTTCCTTTTCCCCAGTATGGTGGCCAGTGTCAGAGTAACAGCCTGTTGCCAGAAGCGTGCAAACTCCAAGCGGGGGAGCTTGCCATACTGAGTGAGACCAAAAATTTAAAATAAAAATAAAAAGGTGTTCATGTCATGAAATGTTTCTGGCAGTTTAGGAAGTTGTGGAGTCAGAAAAGTCGTGACTTTTTAGGTGATAAGTGTCTAGTTTTTCATGATAGCTTAAAAAACAGAAGATCTGTCAGCTGTAAAGGTTTGGAGGGGTTGTTTTGGCTTTTTTTTTTTATTTAGCAGTATGTTTTAGTTTTCATTGTAGGCAAAAGTGTAAGACCCATCTTACTCCACTGTGTAGAAGCATTCTGCTTCTTAGCTAGTCTTGCTGCTGCAGTCCAGTTATTAACTTACACATTTTTGCAGAGCAGGTCAGCCCTCTTGCCTTGTCACAGAATCTACTGAGTAAAGTATTACTGCAATAATTCGTTGAAGCTCCAGAAGTACGGAAACTATGATTTAATTAGTCATCCTCTCATGATTATATTCTAATATTGGCTGCCCACAATCCAAGGGAAGCAAAGCCCTATAAAAGTATGCTTTATAATCAGAACATGTTATATTTGAATTTTGTAAACTGATCGGTTCCTTTCATTCTCACTAAATTTATTAGTACAACTTTTTCACAGCAACATGATTTGTTTTTAGTAACTAGTCACTAAAACCACATGAAACATGTTAGTGTCAGGAGCACCTTAAGCTCCATATGCTGAAAGCCAAAAGCAATTTTTTAAATCAGCTTTTTCTGTAATTCATTGGCAGGTTTTGTTAATAAGATCTGTCAACTGGAACAGCTCATTCTGCACAGCTGATGATTTTTATAGGTTATGATCTTAATATGAATCATAATCTCCAATCAACTGTATTTCTGATGACAGTTATCTTATATTTAAACATTTTATTTTCATAATGCAATAGTAAAGGAAAGGACCACTGCATCTACTGATAAATTAAATCTTATGATAGTCATCTCAATTTCTGTGAATTTTTCTCTAATTTGATAGAACTGCTAATTTGCTCTTCTGAGATGAGTAGGAATAGGCTTTTTTCATTAGTTTTCTAAAAAATATTGAAGCAAAACAAGTTAAAAATAACAGCTTCTGAAATTTAAAAGCCTTTTTTGCATCTGGTGAGAAAGTTTAAAGACACATTTTGTTGCGTGACTTGGTTCAGATTTACTGCCTTGTTAGGGCTTGTAATTTGTACTATTGCTTTACATTTGCATTCTATGTATTGCATAGGGAGAATGGAATTCAATAGCCTTAAAAATAATTGCAGGTTGTTACCTAATGATGATGCTTGGTTTATCTGTCATGGTCCACCCATAGTAGGTAGAACAAGCAATGTACAGATCTTAAACTGGGAAGAGGATCTTGGGTATATATATATTTATGGTTTTTTTAGCTTTTTCGGTAGTTCCCCATTTCCATTTCTTCTTGAAAAGAAAAATCTTTGAGAAGTTGTTGAGCATAGAGTATGAGCGTAGCAATAATCTGTAACATGCATTAACCAGCAAATCTGCATTTGCAAATATAGAAGTATATAAAGCATGACGATAGGATGTTAAGAATGTTTTTTCAGTGCTGAGCCCACAGTCTCTTTCTACTATTAGGTTTCTTCCTTAGGGTTCAGATCAGGGCTTAGGTCCTACAGCCGCTCCTATCTTGAGGTTTTAAAGTCAATTTTGTATACAAAAGTGCCAGTTAATACTGTTACAGTGACTGGGTTGGTTTAGTGTTTTGGGTGGTTTTTTTGTTCTGGCTTTCAGATTACTAGATTATGTCTGTCTTCTTAAGGAAGAATAGTACTGACACGAATGTATGTCTGTATGATGATTTCGTATGATTCTTAGTCATTCTTGGTTCGGATTCTGTGATTTGCACTGGTAATTTTTTTCTGTTGAATATTCAAAAATCTTTGATGGCTGTCAATTTAAGAAGGGGGGGTTGGGTTTCTTTTTATGTGTATCTGAAAAATAACTGTGTAGCAGAGTGTATTACATGGCTTACTTTTATTAGGTTTCATAGCTTTAAAGGTTTAAGCCTGAAATATTTTTTTAAAAAGAAGGAAAACTTAAAGCTTTACTGTTGAATCAGTTACTCTCAGCAGTAAACATTCTGAAGTTGTATGATCCATCACATTTATTTTTGTCTAATGGATACTGACAATGTCATTGATCATAATATCATGAAACATAAAGTAAAACAAACAAACAAACAAAACCCAAAACCTAACCCACAAAATGAAAACATCTAGGATGTTCTGCTGTTTCGCTTCCATGTTACCAAAAGAATGCACAGCATTTTTTCCACTAATTATTAATGAATAACGTGCCATTTTTCTATCAAGCTTTGCATTTCTATAGTAACTTCTATTTAGGGAAGTAGTTATTTGTTTACATAACGCATATTTCAGTATTTTCTGTTTTAGAAGGAGATTTTTGATGGAGAAGGCTGGAGGAAAGACTGTCTTGTCCAGCAGCACCTCAGTGAGACAGTGAAAGAAAGATAAATAAAACTTAGACCCGTTGGCTTTTCCTGTTCTAATGATTTGAGAGTTCATGCTAGAACTTGTTATGTCTTTTATGTTCTGGGACCTGTAATCGTTGCAAACAGCACGTCCATGGGAGAGATGGGGCAGTGGGGAGGAGCATTAATTTGGCTTCACTGAATGCAACGAAGTGCTCTCCTTAGGTCTTAACAGGTTACCAGTACCTTAAAATGTGGGCAAAAAGATGTCTGTGAATTAAATGTTATTTTTCAGTTACATAATGAACTGTCTGGAGTGTACATACAATATTTAGGTATACCCACATAATATACATAGGAAGCACTTCTGCTGAAGAAAAATAGTGAAATAGAGTTAAACCAACAATGCTGCTCCAATTCTTGCCGCCCTTTGTCATTTTAATGATTTGCTTATTGGAGTTACCATTTGTAAAAAAAAATGCTGAAATATGTACCTTTTTTAATATATCATAACATGTCTATACATTTGGAGATATCAGATATTCTGTGTTTTACTGTAACATCTTTTCTGGTCTAGAAAAATGTTAGACAAATGTGACTGATGTCTTGACTAAAACTGATGACTGACTGATGGTATGTAAATACTTAGCTACTCATTTGCAAGAACCCTGAGGACAATGTGTTGTTTAACAAAGAATAAACATGCTTGTTCCAAATTACTATTTTCATTGTTTAGCGTTTATAGTGTGTCCTAGATAAAATCATTAATTCTATCTCATTTCACCTAGACTCATGATTTCTTGTAAGTAATAAATCTTACTTAATTTTCTTCTTACTACTGTTAAGTGATAAGATAAGCTCTTGAAATGTAGGTCAAATTATATGCAGGTTACCATATTGACATAGATATGGGTATTGTCTCTCTTTACGTAGGCTGGATGAAAATAGTAACTGAGCATCTCACAAGTTCTTATTTAATATATGTTCACAGTAGTTGTGAAATGAAAAGAACCTCTTAGAACTTGAAGCATGGAGGAACAAGGTGTATACAAATGTACAGTGGAATTCTGAGCCATGGGTAGAGGCCTTGTCCAAGGCTTTAACCGGAATGGTGTTCTTCGTCTCCTCTCTCTTTCTATAACCTTCACAATTCATCACAATTACAATGAGCAGTCAATCAGGTCCAGTGCATTTTTGGCATGTTCTTGAAGGAAAAACAAGCTACTTCCGTCAACAAGGGAGAGTTGTATGACTTCAGAGTTGTTGGAGATTTTTCTCATAGGCTATTTTTCCACTGATACGGATTTTTGTGTTCTCCCTCCTTAAAATTCTTTACTGTTCTTGAGTGTCATAAGTACCTATTGATTTTAGTTATCATGGAAACCTCTTAACATGTGGACAATAACTTAGATATATATATAAAAAGCATACATATGATTCATAAAAGTCACCTTTGCATTGGAAAAGTATATGCTGCTTCCCCTCCACAAACTATATACTTTAAAAAAACAACAAAACTCCCCCTAGCATTAAAAAGACCAGGGCTCAGGGTTCCAGCTATTAGTCCAAGCAATACAAAGCATTTGTTTTCCATTTCTGAAAGGAATGAGATGTTCCCTGTGTGCCACTGACTTCAGTGGCGATAAACTTATCAGAAATACATAATACTTCTTAGGAACAGGCTCTCGTTAATGTTACAGAGCTCATTGAAATGGACTGTACCTCTGATGATGCTTAGAACTTCTTAATAGTTCTGGATTAGGTTAATACTTAATACTACTAATAACTTCTGGAACTTCCTTCCAGAGTTCCCAAAGCCCAGCTGGGTTCTGCATGAAAGAAAAGCACTTTTACTGTTTCACTGACTTAATAAATAAATGAATTGAACAGTGAATAAATGACAGAACAAGGAGTAGAGTACATGAAATCTGGCTTGCTGACTGTCTGATAGTCATCTCTGGGTAAGAAATATGTAAAATAAGATACAATTTTAATTTTATGTTCTTTATACTGTATTTCCCTTTTGTTTACAAATGGAACACTTGCTTTCTAGGTAGAATGTAGTTCTTTGCATATCCATTTTGTTTTATGCATATCATGCATTTTGACAGTGTACGTAAAATGCTATTTAGATGGCAGTAATTTCTAGGCTTTATTCTGTGTAACTAACCTTGACTGCAGAAGAAACACTGAACAGAAGAGCTGTTTATCTTGCATTGAATATTAATTTTAAAATGGCAACTCAAGCTGCTTTTGCAAGTTTTAATTTTATTTTATTTTATTTTAAGATCAGAAACTATTGTTGAGACTTATTTCAAGATGTGGAAATTAATAGATGGATATTGGGTAAAAAAAAAAAAAAGACAGTTAGAGCAGGCAGTGTATTTGGAATAAAGACCAGAGACTAGGATTTATGCAACTTGTTTGGTAGAAATAAAGAACTGTGGTGCTAATAATATGAAATTTTAGGACTGCATGCTTATGAGCTCTCCTAAAAAAAAAAAGAAATCTTGGAATGAAATTACCAGAGGGATTCTTCTGGTTACAGTAGCAAATGTTTCATGAGAAGGTGTGCAACTGAGTTTGTAATAAACAAGACTGGCATTTTATGATTGTTTTTGCAGCATCAGTTTTACTGTATGGCAGCAACTTAATAACTAATTTTTTTTTGTTTGTTTGTTTACCACATTGCCAGTTCCTTCTTGAAAAGATGTGTGATCAAACTGCAGCCCAGTTTACAGGCCTTCAGGCAATGATAGTATCAGATTTAGGAGACTATACCTGTTAAAGCAACTCAGAGGCATATATTATCTCTCTGACTCATGTGTGGCAGTATTGCAATATGTAGAATTATTTTTCCTTGGCTTCTTTATTTATAAATTTTGTGAATATAGCTGGATAAATTTGCCTGTCCTAGAAAAATGGTATAAGAAACTACCAAAGTGTTACCACTGCTATCAAAAGATAAATAACTGCACATGAATAAACAGTATATTAATAAAATGCTTCGGTAATTTAATAGAAGAGAACGAAGCATCATTGGAAGCCTAGTAAGAAAAAAGAAACCATGTAAGATTGAAAAATTGCAATCTGTTAGGTTTGTAGGGTTGCATTCCTGGGAAACCTGGAAAATTGTAATAGTGATCTGTGTAAATAGGGTTTAAAAAAAATAAATTAATTTTGCCGTGCAGTTCAGCAAGACAAAAGGTGTACGTGTCCTTAGTAAGGCTAACTCTTACAGAACAAGGTGATAAGTGTGCACTTTTCTGGCACACGCAGATGTAAGTTTTAAGATTTTAAGTAAGACAACCACATTTGGGAACAGTAGAAATAGTGAAGCTTCATTTCCTACAGGTTTAATCCCTTGTCTCCTTGAATCTCTACACTATGCCGTTATGGCTCTCCCATGTGTCTCATGTAGCAGTTTATCAAGTGAGAAGATGGGGAGCGTTTCTCCTGGTTGGCCACTGGGTTGCTACCATTCATAGCAAGCTGAATTTACCTGTCACAGTATTTGGCGGCGTAATCGGTTGTCTGTCTCTACCTGACTGCTGATCTTCATACAGCTTCCGTGATCTTTGAGACTAAAAACAGGTCAGAGGAAGGAGGGAAGAGGGTGAGGAGCCATCTGAAAGTGTGCTCACATATGCACTGAATCTGAAACTAAATTAAGGGGGGGGGGGATCATTACAACGTGCGTACATTACAAAGAAAAACTTGCTGACATTGAGAAGTTTTTCATCATCCAAAAAGTTTTAGAACAATTTTGCTCAAGTGGGATGAATGCCCAAGTAGAATATTTCTACTTGGTGAGCACTGAGACATTTGGTTGAATTTGTTTGTAAACTCCTTCCTGCAACTTAATCCTCTTTCAGTGTTTTTTAAATCAATTTGGGAATGCCCATCTAAGGGATTATACAGTTTAAAAATAAATCTTTAGTCAAGTGATCAGTCACAAGAACATATACGGTAGGTCAAGGTGCAGCTGGTTTTCTCCTTCCTCCACTGAGTTGTTTGTCACTGTTACTGTGAAGGAAATCTCTCTCTTCACGTGAGCTAAAAGAATCGATAGTAAGTTTTCAATATGAAAACAGCTTATCAGCTCATTGAATATGCAAAAGCTATTTCAGGGTCAGACAGAAAAAGCAAGAGGCTGAATTTGTAGAGAAAGATGAATAATCTCTGCATTATCATATTAAGGCAATTTTGGAAGGTACTATCAATTAAGGTATTTACAGCTATACAAAACACATTAAAGTGTGCTTTTTGAATCACTGAGAAAGTGGAAACAAGTCTTATCTGTTCATCTTTGTGTTCTAATTTTGGATTCTTTGAAAAATACAATGAAAAAGATTCTTATCAAGATAAATATTTCGGAAGCTTATTGCCTGTAAACTTTTGAAAACACTAGTTTGAAACTTTCACAGTATTGTCTCCAGACATTCGCTTGTTTCTGCTGCACACAAGTGCATTTAGATCCTTGCAAAACTATTACATGGAGAACAAAGTACTTGAAAATGCTTGTTTTATTGTTTTTAACTAAACGATTAGTTTGTGACTATCTACTTTTTTATGCAGCCATTAATTGCACACCAGCTTCTAACAGGCTGAAAGCTAGACATATATATAGCAAAGCATTTATCAATGCTGATGGAGAAAGGAAGATTCAAAAATTGACAAAAATACCTTGACAATGTCCTGTTAAGTAACTGTCTGCAAATACATTAATTCCATTATTTTAATGGACTCCTTTCTTGATTAATCAATGACCTTATTCTCTTAAGCATATCTGTCAGGACATGTCTTCCTAACAAATCTGTTCAGCCTAGAGCATGTAAAGATGTAAAGCATCATCCTCATCTTCAAACTGTGTTAAGTCAAGAAAATGTTGTGGTAATGTGGGCATCACTTGTCCAAGAACATTAAGAACCTTGGTCAGGATCTTTTTAACCATAAAAGGATGTGTGTTATGCTTTCTTGTTTGGTATAAGTTGGAAGGGAGTGAAAAAAAATACAGAAGGAATTTTTATTACAGAGAAGTATTTCCCTCCAAATAGTACACGAAGGAATAGTGTGTCTGAAAAAAGATTTTGTTGGCAGGGGAAGAAGTAGTCTGAACTACATACTGTTGCTGATAAATGTTTTAGCTGTAGATGAATAATGTATTTAAAATTCAAATTTGTCTAACAGCAGAAACATAAAAAGTTACTTTTTAGACACCTAGTTATTTTTTATCTATTTGTGTAAATCTGTCTCTGGATACTAGGCCTGATTTTTTTTTTTTCCCCTCTTCCTCATATCTAGAGACTGTTACTAATTGCAGGTGTTTTGTAGCTTACCTGTGAAATGAAGAAGAAATAAATGAACGTGTGTTTACAGGAAGTTGCATATGAAGAGAAGTGTTTTTCAGGGCAGTTCCATCCTGGTTGTGTACAAACCTAATTGTTATTAAATGTTTACTTAGTGCTCTTCAATATGTTTTGTATTTATTTTGAGAATGATTATTTATGGTGGGAAAATGGTACATTTTATTTTAAGATCATGAAATCATAAAAGAAGTTCAAAAGTAAATAGCTACTTTTACACTCTTCAATTTGCATTCCATTTTTAAGAGTATATTTCCTTTTTAAGTTTAGCAGTACTGACAAAATTCATCTTTAGTGACCAAAACTGTTGAGCATAGTAAGAGGAAAGTGTGCTCCCTTTTGTTTCCATGGGTGATGCACAGATTGATACGTTATTCGTAAATGTGTGACACATGTCATTAACTGTAAAGACTTTGAATGTTTCTGAGTTTCTGTAAAAAAAACCCAAACAAACAAAAAAACCCCACAAAACAAAAAAACCCCAAAGCATATTAGTATCTTTAAAGCCTCTGTTGCAGAGTGTCATTTTCTTTGCACAATGATGAAATTACATCTCGACATGAAGGACTGAGAAGCACAAATTTTATATTCTGTTTTGATATCAACAGAGGTTCTTAAAGAAATTCAACGTGACGCTGAGAGGATAAGTCACATAATCTCTTGGGTTTTCATACATAAAACAGGGAAACAAATTTGTAAAAGTTCTTAGTGACACACAATTTCACATTGATACAATGTTCTGTTCCTTTATTGCCATCTTAAATTTCTTTCTATAACAAATTCTTGGTTGTACAGCTATTCCAGTGGTTTGGAAGCATTTACATGCTGAAAGGGCAGGTAGACAACTTTTCAACTTTTCAATAGGTGTGCATGTGCCTAATATGTGCTTGTAAAAGAATTCTTAAGAGTGCTTTTTTTTTTACTATTATTATTATCTGTAAAGGAGTGGGGGAGCGAGAGTGAAATTTACTTACTTCTACTGTTCTTTCCTGTTTTGTAGAAAGTTTAGCTATGTTGTAAGAAAGAGATTTAAAATGTGAATTTCAGTCAATAAAACCACACCTACAAAACAATATATTTATGGACAAGTATGCAGTATGGAACGTATATTGCCATGTAACTTTTTGGAAGGATGATATAGCTTCACTGAATCTTCCCTCTAAGTTTTTCTGACTGAAAATAATACTAAAGTTAACCCAAGCAACTGATTATTCAGTAATGAGAATCAAGCTGCTTGCATTTGGAAACAGGGAATCCCTTATATGTTCAGTCTTAAAAAGTAGTTGATTTCTAGCTTTAAACTGATGTTTTGTCTGGAGTGAAGAGCAAGTGTGTACATCATGGTTGGTGGCTTTTCTTCCCTGTTTTGCAAAGAAATACTCATTGCAGTTCATGTTGTGGGGAAAGGACTAGCTAGTACATTCATTTCCCTGTGTTTGTGTTAGAAAAAAGAAGAGGTCTATGATCCTTGAAAGTGATCAAGGCAAGAAGTATTATGACTCCTCTTATGAAACCAGTTGCATATAATTTTTTAAAAACAAATATTTCAGATGCCTTTATAGAAAGGCTGGTCTAATGACCCAGTTCGTGAAGTTTGGGCCAGTCAAGAGACAACTGAGTTTTTTATTCCATGAGGTGTATTCTGAGCTCATTGAAGTCAACAGGAACATGATCAGAGAACTGTATTCATAAACATAGATTTTCAAACCATCTGAAATACGAAGGGTAATTATATGGCATTACATATAAAGGCTTCTTTGTGTTGTATGCTTGTTCTGTGTTTCAGAGGATAAATATATACAAGAATTGTGGGTGTGTCAAAGCAGCAAAACTGGTTCAGACAGGTAAAAGCATTTGAAGTGGTGTCTTTTGCACCATTAATAGTTCTGAGTTTGTCTCAATATTTCTGCATCAATATTATGAATCCTGTTTTCAGAGATTTATTACTCCTATAAAAGCATCAGGCTGAAATTTGGCTCATCAGACGAATTACTCTTCTTTTTCTGTTAAAATAATTTTATGCTGTCAGTGATAGCTATCTGATACTGGAAATGCTTCTGCAACTTGAAATTTTTTCTTGTTGTTCATGAAGAAGTTGGTGGTAGTTGAAGTTATTAAGATTAGTAGGCTTCCTTTCTGCTACATTAATGGAGAACTTTGCAGTCGGGATCAAAAAGTTTAGAAATACTGACTTAAGCCCTGTAACATTGCTGATTTGGTGTATTAATCTCCACATTTTAAAACTGCAAAACTGGTTTATGAAGTTTTGTTAGAGTCAAGTAGTGACAGAACAGAGAGAGATTCTGGTAGTTGTGACTTTTAAGCTACGAAGTATCAAATACAATCAAATACAAATACTTTATCGGCTAATTTAGTTGTGGCTGACAACCTAAATTTAGTACGGTATTTGCTAGTAGGTGAGTACAGGCTGTTCCATGTGCTAATCTTTGTCCATTTGAGTATTTGTTTATCATGGTTGAACTTTACACAATTTAAGGAGTTGTCATTCAGTAGATGTTTTTAAATCTTCAAGTAATATCTTTTGATCCAGCAATGTTGGAGGGAGAGAGGAAGCGAGCAATTTTATTAATTTCAACCAAACTGAAAATGCTTGAAATAACTTTTTTTAAACATTAAGTTTTGCTTTAGTCATAGGATATCTTTAAAATACTGTTTTAATCCATTTTAGGTACAGTTTGAGTTGCTACCAGCAGCTTAAAATATGTGTATGTATGAATTTAGGATTATGAGTGTTTTGCCTGATACATATTTTGCAAATTATTTTGCGCTGCTTTATTTAAAAAAATATTTAATGTCAGTTCACTGTGTCAAAATTAAGCAGAAGACAGTGGAAATTATATTATAATCTGTCTGCATGAGCAATGGCATGCATCAAATTCACTTAAAATTCAGTGGACTTTTAGTGGTGAGACTTGTGTCATTCTCTTCTTGCCTTCATTGGCATGTAAGCATTCAGGTCTTTAGATGTAAACAGCAACTCAAGCTGTTGTGATGTCAAGTTGATCAAACCAAACCTGAATTTTGGAATGACCTTGGTTCTTTCTGTCTTCCTCTAGCCTACCCTATGCACGATCCAGCGCTCTAGGAAAGAAACTTACTTATGAAATCTTATGATACCAGCTATCCAGTACACAAGCACTGGTATTCCCTGGGCTGAGTTGCCTGTTCCCAGTGTCTGGATTGCTAATAGCTTCGATAGCAGCTCTGGCAAGATTGCAAAACCTATCATGATTACTTCTGCATTAGCCATGTTTTCTCAACATAGAGCTGAAACCTTAGCACCAGAGGTCTGAGTGATTACTGCCACAGTATTTCTTGCTCTTCTGAAGACAGTGCCTGATTTCATCTTCTTCCTTACCTGTTCGGAACTGTGCTGAAACCTGCTAAGCTCCCACTATGTCAACAGGAGCAAGACCTTTATATGAAGTTCATTTACTTAATCTCTTTGAGTAGAAAGCATAATAAATAAGGCATCTTGGCTTTCAGAAGTAGTCTTGGAGAGTATCTTGATCATACCTACAGTATTGTTTGGAATGTCCTTGGGGTTTCTACATGCCTGAAGAAGTTTTACGTTGTCCAAGACCTGTTTTATATTGTAATTGTAGACAGAACTAAATGAAGTGCCGTCTCTCAGGCAGAGCAACACTGTAGGTCCCACAGCAGATCAGTCTTATTCATAGAATCACAGAATGTTAGGGGTTGGAAGGGACCTCTGGAAATCATCTGGTCCCACCCCCCTGCCAGAGCAGGTCCAGCCACAGCAGGTTGCACAGGATCACATCCAGGCAGGTTTGGAATGTCTCCAGAGTCGGAGACTCCACCACCTCTCTGGGCAGCCTGTTCCAGTGCTCTGCCACCCTCAAAGGAAAGAAGTTCCGCCTCGTGTTCAGGTGGAACTTCCTAAGGAACTTCATGCCTGCCTTATCATTGGTAGTGGTGTCAGAAGTTTGTTATCCTTCCCATTAGTGGGTTTTTTTCTTAAATGATTAATGAGGGTAACTTAGTTTTCTCAATATCACAGCTGGGTACTCTTAGGCCACAAATCATTAGGTTTCCAGCTGCTATAATATAGAAGATACTTAAGTTTCCTGGTTTAAAAAAAAAAAAAATAAAAGTTGTGTCTTGATAAAATATTATGGCAGGCAGAAGTTTTTCACTGATTCAAAATCTGTGAAGTGACATAATTTAAAACATAAGTGAAATTGAAGATCAGTATTTACTGTTGATATCCACTAACAAAAGATTTTGCCAAAGTTGGCAAATACCTGTTAAACTTCTTTGTTAGAATAGTATTTTGTCTCAGTTCTGGTGAGGATTGTAACATCCTAAGTTTTTTTTAATTAAATTGAACTTTGTTAAGTGGGAATTAATGCAAATATATATATTCACAAGCTCCCTAAGGCTCATAAAAAGGTATGAGTCCAGTCTAGTGAGCAGACACCAGGTAACTACAACATTGCTTAAGGTTGCTCTGGTTACTGCAACTAGGTTTGTGCCAGCACATATTTAAAGCTAAAGTTTTTGATTCCATTACCTAAGTTCCCTGGAGAATTACAGCTAAAAAAAAGGAACTCCTATTGGACTTTGCGTTAATAGTAATTTTACTATGTTAGATTAAAGAACAGTGTCTAGGTCACTGGGACTGTACATATTCTTCTAAGAATAAACCTTTATTTTAACTGAAAGAGTTGATCATGAGCATTGCAGAATACATGAATAATATTTATAAAAGCCAGTGCATTATGTCACTTATCTACCACGTCATGACAGTAAGTTGTGGTCCCATTCATTATCCTGGATAATGCATTTTACCTGTAATTTATTTAATGAAAATGTGGTAGAACAAGAATGACATCACTTCATATTTCATGGGAATTTAATGGAAAATTCACAGACTATACCTGGGAATGAACTTCTATAGCATGAAAACTCAACAGAATATTTCCTCTTAATTGCCCGTTTCAAAATCTAGTCTGTTACGGTATCTGTGATCTTCAAAGGAAACACATGTTTCTCTGTTCTTGCCAATTAGTCCATCAGTGGTTTTCATATAGTCAAGTTAGCAGGTCATGAAATATGGACATTATATGGTCTCTTCACATAAACATAGCGAAATTGAAGTGCTGCTCAGAATTGAAGAAAAGATTATTTTTATGTTAATGGACAGTGCACTGAAGTATTTTATTTGAACTGATACAAAGAAGAGACAGTTGTTAACTCTATGAAAGATTATTTAAAGTGTAGCAGCTTTGCTGAAGTCTGGTAGCGCGTGTTCTAAGTGGGTGGGTGTTCACCAATGTAAGTAGGTATGAAATAAAGTTTTCAATAGCATCAGCTTAGTTTTTTCCAGCAGGCAGTAAGAGAAGACCTCACGTGGTTTGTTCAAGGAGTACCTTCCAGCCTGATGAAAGTTGGAACTGTACCCACTCTGCCTTTCTTGTTTTTTCTTCCCCTAATGCCTGTCCAGTTTTTCTGTTCCAAAGGTAATTTCAATCAAGAAAGCATAATCTAAATTCCGATCTCCCCCACGAGGAGTGCAATTTTTACAGACTTTGAACCTTTACAGTTCTGACTTACCTCCTGTTTTGTTTTTAACCTTAGTTAATCAAGGCAACATTTTGTCTTAAACTGTTTTCTCAGAACGTGAATGGAAGACTTTTTCCGAGGAGCTATACAAACAACAGTCACTCACCAGCAGTCCTGAGTCTCCACTTGTTAGGTTTACTGAACCTTATGTACAGCTTATCATGGACTTGCTGCAGGTACCCATCATAGTCATCTCAGCCCTCTCTCTGCCTGTACAATGACATAGACTTCCACCTTTCCTTCTCAAAAATGGCTTTTCAATTGGAAATAAGAGCCTCTAGAAGGAATGGAGTACTGCTGACACCCTCTGAACACGTTTCCACAAAGGAATTCCTCATACATTTTCACGTCGGGGGTTTACCTACAATATTTCAGAATTTCAGATAAACCACATTTGTCATTTAGCTGCAGTTTTAGCTTGGTTTCCTAAGGAAACGAGGCATCAGTGGTTATACTGTCTGTGTCTGTTCTGCTCTCCCCTTTTCTCAAATAACTGTACCTTGCATATCAGTTATCTTCCAGAGTGAAACTGGCTATGGCAAAGAATGCCCTTCAGTTAGTTCCTTTTCTTGTTTTAAGATAATTTGTTGTGAGAGCTATAAAAAATGGTTTAATTACAATACAAAGCAAACAAACGTTAGGAAAAAAATTGGAATGTTTAGTTTTGTCTCTGGACTTTTCCTGGTATCTTTGTACATCTGCCTTCCAGATAGTAAAGACTTATAAAAGGGACTGCTTCTCTTTTAACAGTAGAGCATCAAACACGTGGTTGCCACAAAACCAGTTATTACAGTGCAACTAATAATTATAGTAATCTTGTGAAGATTAAAGTTTTAATGTAAAGCATCTTGGAAACCAATTTCATAGATACAAAAATACCTGCAGAGAATATTTCTTAATGTGGGAACACTCTATCCTCGATTAATGCAGGGGGCTTTAAACCGCTCTCAGAACAAATGAAGTAAAAGGTTTTGGGGAAGAAAATAGATAAAAATCTGTAGGTGTTGACTAGTCCTAGTGGAAAAGGATATCAGCTCTATATTTATTAAAAACAAACACTCAACCATAAGTGCATCTGTTTGGACACAGGGTAGCCTTAAGACAAACTGATGTCAACTAAGTGCAGCTCTTCTGAGTAAAAACTGAAACAGGCGTGTTTAAGTAACCAGCTTGTATTTCAGGCTGAAGGGACTCAAGCAGTTGAAGCTTCATATTGATTGTTTTCATATTGATTGACTTGGAGTATAGGGCCAAGAAATCATGTGCTCGCGGGGAGCCAGGGCAATGGTTATTCCTAAAGAATATTTAACAATTTCTATTTAATATTACTCAAAGAGTCTGGGGACCTGGGGAACTGAAGGCTTGATCTAGACAGAGCCTTGTGGACATTCATTGGTGCCAAGGAGTAGCTTCTGTTGTGGATCAAGCAGTTAAGGATGCTGTATGCAGAGGGAAAAGTCTCATTTCATAGTTAATGGGAAGTTCGTGTTCGTGACATGAGTAAGTGTCTGGGCTGAAAGGTCAGAGTTGGCAAGAACCGTAGTGTGGATCCCAAATGAAGCAACAAAACAAGGAGGGAATAAAAGGATCTTCACTTCTGTTTCACTTACGCTAATTACTGCAGTAACAATCTTGTAACTGGAGTGTAATTTTTAAAAGCACCTATGTACATACATATTTGTATGTGTACCTGCATATGCCATGGGTATATCTAAGGAGCTTATCATGATGATGACATAGTGCAAAGGAAGGTGAAGATTAATATATTGGCATAAATACTCTGTTGAAATATTATCTTTTGAAATGCTTGGCTGTGGGGTATTTTACCACGGGTTGCAGTTAGTACTATTTCTTGAATTGTTTGATACTAATCTCAGCAAAATACTGTAAATTTTATTGTAGCAAACAGCTACACCTTTTATAGTAGTACCCACCAGAACTAAAACTGAGGATTCATTCTGAGTGTATGTAACTCTATGGAGCTGTAAAATTAAACCAGTCTGAGTTAAGGTTGTGGTTGTATATTTAGTTGAAGACAGATTTGTTTTCCTGGATTTACTGTTTTCAGTGGTCCTAGGATTACAGTGAAATTTATTGGATTTAAAGCCTAGGTAAGTATTGAGCGTAACCATACATTTATAATAGTATTTGAAATAAATTATTAAAGTGATGATTTGTCCTGCCCTTTACAAATACCAATGAAAGTGCAGATAGATTTATTTGAGGTCTATTATAATTTTCACTTAAACATGAGTTGTTGTATTGCTAATGAACTGCACATAATAGAAACATATGGCTATCGCTTTGCTAGTGGAATTTTTGGTTTAATCCCATGGCTGTATAGTCTGCAGTACTGTGAAGTTAATACAAAGGAAGGTCCATTGTGTGCATAGCTGTAAAATAAAAGTCAGATGGTGCTGGATTTCGGTATTGATGCCTAGCAGTTCCCTTTATTGTGATGACCAAAAAAAAAATAAATACACACTCTGTGGATAGCTCCTAATTTTTTTTGTTGAAATACACAGTCTATTTCAGTTACTAAGTTTGCAGCTTTACTTGGTAAGTTTTCATATTCAGTAATACTTTACAAGATCTTACATTAGAACTTTTTCTGGGATTTTCTCTGTGATGTTGTTTCATTGTATGCTATTTCAATTACGATTCTACAACGAGTCATAGTCTCCTGTTAGAACTTAAAACAACTAACTAGTGGCAATATGTTCTTTTTGTTTTATGTATTCAGTCTTAATTAGAGTGGGATTTTGGACAGCTTTATCTCATCGCTAAAAGCAGTGTTTCTCAACCTTTTTATTGGAAGCTAGATGTGATATCTAGTTTAAAATATTTTCATTAACGCTTCTCATTCCATAGTATTGTTTTCTATTTCCAAAGGAAGTAGAAATTGATGTAGTGAATGTTTGGAGGGGATGGGGCAGAATGTGCATGTAGATGGTTTTCTTCTGTGACTGCTGTGGAGGTGCAGCATACAAAGTGAAAACCGTGGGCCGAAACTTCAACTATTCTTAATATTCAGAAAAAATAGCAAGGTAAGTTAGGCTTCTTAACATTATGTTTGGACCCAGAAGTAAAAGATGAGACACGTTTTATTTTTAGATAAACACCATAAAGTAAAAAAAAAAAGGAATTTTGCACATGATATATCAAGACGGTAGAAGCAATTTTACATCGGTTTGCAAAAAACAAATTGCTGGTGGTGGAAAGATTAATTAGAAAAATTGACCTGGATTTGGCAATTTTAGAGAATTCCCAGAATGCATGTGATTTGAATCTTCCCTCTCCCGTGATCCTTAAAATGCTGTCGACTACAATTTTGTCACTTATAAGCATAACTTTTTTCCTAAGTGGCTTCTTAGAAAAGGCTTGATGGTTTTGGACTCACAGCTTGCTAATGTACATAGGAGTTCAAATATTGCTATTTAACATCACTGGTTTTAATCTGTATTTTTTATGATGACATCTTACGTATAGACTTCTCATTTTTTTAGCTGGCAGGTACTTTGGTTTTCTTATGCTATTTTACTTTATAAATGGTTTCCAAATGTGCACTTTCATTAATCTCTTTTTAAAATTCTTAATATTTTTTCCTCAAAGAAGTGTCATAGTGGGACCCACTATAGGTGTACATACACGACATAAATAAAGGACTACATTCTCTTGAAACTGGTGCCTCTAGGGGAACTGAGGTTCGTGGGAAGTAGAAGACTTACCATTGACTGTCAGTGCACTGTAGCTGTTCAGAACAGCAGGGTGGAAGCCAGTGAATAACTGTCCAGGACATCCCATTAGTTGTGAAGTTTGAACATCAAACTTGGATTATTTCAGAAAAATTCCCAAAAGAACATAGTCCTTNGGGGGGGGGGAGGAATGAATCAATCAAATGCTATCTCCTATAGGATGGGGTAAGAACCTTCCTGTTCAAACTCTGCTGTCGTGATCCCAAGTCTTGCTTGTGTGTGATGACATTATTCTCCTTGACAAAGAACACACTGCTCAGTTTTATGGGCAGAAAGCTGAATATCTGACCAAGAACAGAGGGAGGGTATTCTGCTCTGTTGATTTACGCATGCTGGGTTGCTGTGCTAAAGCTGCTGAGCATATGCAAGTGATTTTGGGCCTTGTGAGAGCATTAGTAGTTGAATTAGATTTCCAGAAAATTATCCCTGGAACCTTTGAATAGATGATATGAGAGAGAATATGTCAGGAAAGAGTTTGAAAATTCAAGGGCCGTATCAATATTACTGGCCTTTGAACCCACGTCTTTTTCATTAAAACACAGCTCCAGATGCTCCAAAAGAGTTTAGCAATACTTCTCCAAATTCTTTATCCCAAGTTGTTGATGGATGCATTAATGGAACAGAGAGGGGAAAAGATCTGGTGATCTTTCTGAGTCAGTAATCAGGGAAATCTCAGTGACGGACTCAGTCTTTCATCTGGAAATATGCGATGTGTTATTTTAGCAACTACCACTTTAATTCATTGGGACCACATCTGAGCTGGACACTCTGTGTTTCAAGTACTGTCTTGGGCAAGGTAAACGATACCAGATGAGTCAGCCTTAACCTGAGCAATACACTGAAGCACAAGAGTTACTGTCTCGTACTGTAAGTTCCAGAGACCTCTTTCAACACAGAATGTTACAGAATGTGACTTGTCTGTTATGGATAAAATGGGCTGAATGTGAATTTTTCTTCCCAGTATGCACCCAATTTACACACCTGTACAGATGTGAACTCTGAAAGAGCAATGTTGCAATCATTTTTGGCTAATACAGCTTTTATCTCTCATTACAGCATTCTGCTTACCACCTGTAGCAGGATCCACTTTCACACAAATGCAAGGAATAAAAGCTGTGTTTCTTTACTTACTGGAAGAACTTTTTCTTCATGACATCTGTACACGTATACACTTGCGTGCGTGATTACACAAAGCACGTTGTTTGTTGGAATGATGAATGTTTGTAAACAGGGCTCAAGGGGATGGGATGCTCTGACTTGCATAATTCTTTGTACAAGGCAGAAAATGCCCCACACGCTCTTTTTTTTAAGATCCTGTAGACATAAATGTAATAATTGGACAAAGAGGTAATAGAATTATCTCAAAAAGAAACACAAATATTGTACACTTGAAATAGGAATGCATTATAAAGAGTTTGTGAATCAAAAGTGATGTGGACTTTCATACAAAACATTCCTGTTATGCTCAGGAAGCAGCAGTTGACTAAACAACTCATAGCAGTTCATACTTTTAATATTTGCGCCTTCTTTTAAAAGAAAATGTTTCATATTTTTAAATCAGGTCAGCAATGCTAAGCTGCAATGGTGAAAGAGCACTGATCAAGTGTAACTTTGCTTGTTTTTACCTTACACTTTGATTATTCTCTTCTTCATCTGTGAAATCTTGTTGGTAATTCCTGGTTCACTGAAGATCTATCTCAGAATATGGCTTTGCTCTGGCACTCTTGTTGTGACCCATGTAATCTATAGTATTTCTGATTCTGCAGAGATATTCACTGAACCAGGAACATACAAGGATATGTGGAGAGTGGGGGGGAAAAAGCTTTTATTAAAAAGTTGGATTGATTTAAAAAATAAACACTTACACTGACTTCCAACCATGATGTGATTACAGAAATACTCATCATAGATGTCTCTCTTTCACTGTATTTTAACTTTTACTCTTTTTTTTTTCTTGTGAGAGTTATTAATTGGATCAATGAGCCATTTCATTATCTTTAAAAAAAAAAATACTAGTGTCATGCTGTTGTTCTAAGACTTAGCTCTGTACCTAAGGTCCTTATTTGCACAAACATATTACAGTCTTCCCAAATGTAATTGTTATGCCTGAATCTTCTTTCCGTCATGAGCCCTGCATAATAATGTATTATGTTTGTTTTGTCAATTTACATATATAAAATATAAATATCCGTATATAGAAGAGCTGTATTTGGTGTTTAGAAAGTTGGGTTGGCCAACTTTATTTCAAACTGTATTAATGACCTGTTTATCTAATTAAGTACTCGGGCATTTATTAGCAGATCTTGTTTTCCGCTGGACATGAGATGACTGCTCTTTGGCCTTTGCAATGACATTACTATTTTTAAAGAGATGGGAAATCAGTAAAATGGGTGAGAAGAATGCAAATACTGCTTTCTGAATGAATTATAGTCCAGTCATCTGACGAAGTGGCTGGAGAAATTCGCGTCTCAGTAGAATCCTAGAGAAGGATTAAGAAGCTTAAAAACAGGGCTTACATTAAAAACTGGATCATAGCTACATGTTGAGGAAGCAGATTGATAGCTATGGGAATGCATAAAGAAAGAAACTACACAAAGGTGACCTGCCACAAGTCCTCTAAATGGAAAGTATTTTGTGTTTTCTTTTTATTTCTATTTGTTTGTTTCTGAGAGCATTGAAAGTGTATTTTTACATTTGGAAATATTCTAAGTGCGCTTTCTGTTGTTTCAAGTAATTCAAACTGTGTATATACATATATACGCACACACCCACACAGAAGGTTGTCTTGTGGTCCTTGAGCATGAGGGTCCTCTAAAGGTGGGTATTGATCTACATACGTAGTTCTTAGTAAGGTTCTGCTCAGTATTAAAAGTGTAAAAAGTAGATAGCAATGCAGAGGTAAGTGGAAAGTACATGTCTTTTAGTGACTTTTTTTAGCAAAGAAATACCTTGGCACGTGGCAAGGTAATACAGAGAGTGCCTGAACCCTGACAGTCCTAGAATTAATTATATCCCTACATCATAAATCTTGATTCATTCTCAAATGAAAATTTTAAATAACAAATATCTAAAACACTGGTGAAAAGGAGTCTTTGGTGCACTGAGAGCACATACACCAATGTAAATACATACAACTGAATGTAGTGTTTTCCCAGAATCCACATGTCTGTCACTAATATGCCAAGTCCAGATGAGCAAAGTAAAGCTGCCTCCTTCTTCACTCTTTCTGCCTCACTGGCCCCAAATGATTTCTGATTTAGGATGCTAGTGTTATTACTCCGGGTATTAATTTTAATATTATTTGTCCTTTGCTTGCTGTTTACCCATAACTTCCTAACATGACTTTTTAAGGAACTCAGAGAGTGTTTACCATGCATATAAACTTTTTTGTAAAAAAAAGTCAATCATTGTTTACAACCAAGCTTTAAAGATTCATTTATCTAGGATACGTGCTTATAAGAAAACATGCAAATTTTCAGTCTTATCCTTTCAGCCAGATTCTCATGCAGTTGCTCGGGGTTGTGCTGTCCTTTATTCTGCCAGTAGCACCACTGATGCCAGCGAAGCGACTTACTGGAGTGTTTATTGGTAGAAGAAATAAGATCTTGATTTTCAGGAACCGTTTTTGCAGTGCTGTTGGTTTAAGGACAAAAAGTTGCTTGTCAAGACATGGCAGCATTGGCTTGGTCTGAACTGCTGGTCACTGTTTGAGGACAGGCAGGGTGACTGCTAGAAAAACTAAGCTTTGGAATCTCTGAACATGCTGTTCATCCCGTTACTGGCTAGTGGTGGCAGAGGAAGGTGCTTCTGTCAACCTCAAGGTGCTTTGCTTGAGGCTGTAGGAAAGATAATGGTGTAGGAATGTCTTTCCTGCCTACAAAACTTCATCAGAGTAATAGAGGGGTCTTTCAGGTTAACCGACTGTTTTAATGGTGAAATTGTGGTATTGTAACTTATCTGGTCTCCCTTAAAAATTAGGTTAAAAGTAAACAAAACCAAAACTAAGCACTCCTCTGTAGTGTTGGATAAATTGAGATCCTAAGAAACAAAAGCACTTTTTTGTGAATGTGTGGAAAAATCAGGTCTGAGATTACCTCCCAGCAATCTAGATTCCTTATATTTCTCCCTATTTTGTGTTAATTTTATTCTAATTCATTTGCAGGTACATTCCAAGCTACGTAAATGTTGGTTTTAAATTTTATTTTAATCTGAATGTGATACATGATTTTGAAGTAGGTAGAGCTAATGTGCTTATATTTAAGTTTTGTTGGAGAAATTGAAAATTAAAATCACAAGCATCTTGCATATCAGTCTCTGTTAAAAGTCTAAAATATCCCCTACTGTAGTGTCATTAAAACATACCTAATAAATACAGTTGTTCGATGAGGACTTAGATTTGGTCAATATAATGGAAAAATCATCGCTTGCAAATGTATTTTCTATCTCCTGTATTTAAAATGAATATATGGACACATTTTAGCTCACTTGAAATTAATTCAGAAATAATAATTTTAGACTGCATCCAGTATTAATTTTAGACTGCGTCGTACCTAGATTATTTATTTCAAGTTTGAGTCCCAAACTTATGAAAACATATTTTTTTACCTCTGAAGAAATCTGCCTTATTTTCTGATATGGTGTTTTTCAGACCTAAGCAAAGAATATTGTTGTGATGAAAGTGTCACCACAACTTTGTCTGCTGTCAAAATAATTTTTAGCCATTTAAATGACATTAATCTTGAAAGTTGTAAATCTAGCATGTATGTTCATGGACAAAAATGTTATTCTTTCTTTTTAACCATTTGTTTTTTCTTATGCTTTTCTAAACAGTATTCTTTACCTAACTCTGACAGTCCATCATATTGTGAAAGTAGTGGTTAATTACTATGACCATAATAAAAAAAAATGGTATAGGCAAAACAGTTTTTGTCTTAGAGAAGCACAATATATTTATATGTAAAAGTCTGAAACAAAGTGAAAGAAAAACCTGCAATGACATAACCTACCCCACCCCTCCTGGGGTGTTACTCACATGTAAAGAAAATACTGGGTTTTTTCACATGCAATTATTGATACCCAATGGTATACTTGGAAGTCTCACCAATAGTTTTTTTAATGCTTAGTAGATATTTATTTAATTTTGTTTTCATGAAGAAAACTCAATATATTGTCCTGGAAGCCTGCTCTTCAGACGCTGCAAAGTTGTTCCCAGACTACAATTTTCACATAACTTTTAAAATAGGAATTATGGTGGGCTGAAACACCCAGCCTGAGTGAGGCAAGTGCTTTGCTGCATTGCTTTGGGAGAGGGGCTGTGTTTGGAGTGCTGCGATGCCATGGGCAGTGCATGCAAGGTAACTGCCTTTGTTTTAATTAGAGATCCTATTTAAAGAATCAGTACTCCTTGATCAGACCTGGTGGGTTTCCTGGAAGACAGGAGAAGGAATTTCCTGGAATAATTACATATTCTCCCTAGAGTGACGCAGATTTCTCAGTCTCATTTGCCACTTCACATTCCTTAGCCTGCTTTCCCCTAGTGTGCTTTGTTATTTTTTAAAAAACATTAGATACAGAAAAAGGTTGTGAGAACATGTAACTGCTTGTATCAAAGCTGGCTCATAAAAGTGCTGCGCAGTAGCGGTACAAGTGAGTTGCGCTTTGTTTAGCAGTTATTTTTCACCTTATCTGTTATTTGGAGGGAAAAGGCCAAACTTTGCCCAACCATTATGATGCAACTAGTCCATTAGTACTAATAAAGTGAGTACTGTTGTGTATTTTTCTCTGGTTGCAATTCACATTTCAGCTTGTGAAAAACAGATGCTTCAAAACCAGTTCACTTCTCTGATCAGTTGTTACTAAGAATGACTCCATTACAGGTATGTATCATGCGGAATTACATGGGTTTAGTTTGACCCTAAGATAAATTACCTTTCTGAAGGCATGTTATTCTCATGCATTTCTCCTCTGGGGACTTTTTTTCTCCAGTAAAGATCCTGAAATATAAATCTCACACTCAACTTCAGTGAAGCTGACTGGCTTTGTAGGGCTGAGAGGTACCACAGGTCAAGTAAATGTCTAAGACTTCCACTTGCCATAAGCTGGCTGCAGGTGCTAAGATCGACGCCTCCTCGGTCCTCTGTGTTCCCATCTATATTCTGCCTTTCTATTCCACCTTCTCCTCAACCTCCATCACATCACACAAGTTGTAAATTGAGTTTATCCTTCACTTATTATTATTTTAAGCAATCCCTTCTCCTCCCCGTCTGTTGGATGTTTCCATCCCTTCAATTGCAGTCATCCCACAAAGACAATTATTGAGCAGTTGGGAGAACTGAGAGGTCAGGAACCTCCAGGAAGAGGCAGGAATGATCAGCTGCGGCTGGGAACCTCCTGAAGCAGATTGGGCCTGACCCATCCCGTTTGAAGGCTTCGTCAGCATCAGTCGTCTGCATGGCATCTCCCTACCCAAAGGAGCGTGCTCTTCCTTACCTCACTTCTATCCTCAAACCAATTGCTCTTTGTGCTTAACGATCCAAACTTAACAGCTCTACAAGAAGCCCTGTTCCCTTGTCTCATTTCCCACGATCCTCCAGGCCAGAAGCTGCTTGTCCTCCCCAAACCATGCCAGTGCTCTTCCCATGCATCCTTTCCCATCTGTTGTACCAAATTCTAAATTTCTTTTCCTCTCATTCTTGCTTTACAGTTAATGTCACTAAGCTGGATTCCTAATTCCAGGTCCTTGATTAATACATCAGCCCGTTGCGGGGGCTTTTCCCCCAGTCTCATGCCCCCTACCTCTCGAGATTTCCGTGGAAAGGCAGGTCCTGCCACTGCCTGGGATAAGCCTACAGTCACTTACCACTTTATGTGTTATTATTTGGTGCAGGCAATCATCACACTTGCATGCCAAATAGAGAAATACCTCCTCTTGAAAAGAATGCTCAAATCAGAGATTGCGAGGTGATTCTTTGTTGATAACTGAGAAAAAGTAATAACTGATTTTTCCAGAGTCTGCATCTTTAAGGAAAAGGAACTGTAATGTACAACTTGGTTGGACTCCAGGCGCAAGAGGAAATGGGTTATAGCAGTTGTGACTATGCGGAGCAGATGTTTTGGTTGGACTGGCTATCAACCATCTGACTCATAATAAATTGTCAGTTCCAGTAAATTCCCAGTTTTCAATTACAGTAGGTAGGATACGAGAAAACAATGCCGTTTGGATGGTGTATTTAAAGTGGTTTTGATGATAATTTTCATAAACAACCCATACTAACTTTGTAAAAAGATAAAGTATTTTGCAAAGGGAGTAGCTGTAAACATTGAAGTGTGCATTTGAATGTAAATTTAGACTGATGTGAATGAAAACTAACAAATGGTTGTTTAGACAGTGCTCATACAATTAGAAGTAGGATTTTAAGTTTTACTTTTTTTGGGGAAAAAAATGTCTAAGTGCCTTCAGATTTCCATTACCATCTGGTCTGTGCTGCATTTGTATTTTCACGTGGCCTGTTGTTCTTGCGTTTCAAAAATACATACTTAATGAACCTTTCAACTGCACTGGCTAAGTAGGCAAAGGGTAAATTAGAATAAAATACCACGAGCTTTCTCTTTATGTTTTTCTTTTGTGAAAAGTTGTATTTATTCTTGTAAGTTGTTGCTGGAATGTCTCTGCAATAGAAAAAAAGCCAATGGGTTGAAAATCTTTAGGGTTTTGGGGTTTTTTTACTTACTTTGTTCCTTTCTAACCACATTGCTTTACTATGTTGTATTTTGCATTTCCACAGCACTTTGGAGGCTTAGTTAAGGATCAGTCCACACTGTGCAAAGTATTCTGTAAACATAGGAAACCCCTTGCAGTTCTTGAGAATGAAGAGTATTTATTTTCAGTGTTAAATGATGTATCCTTTTTTTTTTCCCCTGTTTGAATTGAATGTTCATTTTCTGAGATGAGGAAAATATTTTTTAAAAAAGAAATACATGCTGGCAAGATGGCAGAAAGACACCATGAAAATCTATGTTGGATCTTTTACATTGTGGTACACTAGAGGGTTTTGGGGTTTTTTTACTATCAAGCATGAGACTGTTGTGGAAAAACTAATAGGTGTGCATTATCATATGCTTAACTAATGATTTCAAATATTTTTACAAGCATTCAGTTTTCAAACCTCAAAATTCCTGTGGCCCAGGATGTGCTCTCCATTTGGTGGAAGTTCATTTTAATGATACCTTCTTGTAGAGTCTTGTGTGGAAAAAGTTGCATGAGTATAAAATGGTACTTTAATGTGGCAGTTCTAACTTTGGATGCTAGCATTTATAGAAAATTGCCATTGTTAATTTTTACAAAATCAGATTTTCTTAAATATAAAATTAATGTTTTTAATAAAATGCTCTAACATTAAGGGTTGTGAGTTAAATACAAATTATGAGAAGGAACATGGCTACTTTTAAATATTAAAAAATGTGTTGTGACTTCAGTTCATCGGCCTCTTTTTTTTCCTAAAAGGATGTAATATTGCTAAAGCAATTGGATGTCACTCTCTCTTCTGAAGCCAACTGAAAAATAAAAATAGAGGCGATTTTTGCATTGCTGTTCTATTGAAATCTGTCCTGTTCTTTGAGAGAAGTACGCATGGGAAAGGCGAAGACACTGCCTGTGCAGAGTTTGATAAGCAGCATTAAAACAACCTTTGCCTTTGGACGTTTTGGTGTCACGGAAGGATCTCAGTCCCAGTTCTGGGGAAATGTCATTGTCTGGTAACATAAGGATCCATCATCTCATCTGGTCGCTGAGTTTGTAGAGGTGACCAGGAGAGAGATCATAGAAGGAGTTAAGTTGTGACTGGCACAGACAGCATCAAAAAGGTCTATTAGTTGAAAAGCTTTCCACAGTTTATCTGTAAGACATGTGGTTTTGGTTTAGTTTTAGAAATGGCAGTTGTAACAGGCATACTGGGGTTGAATGTAGTTTCACTAAGCAGATTCTTGAATCAATAAAAGTAACAAAGTCTGAAAGGAATGAACCGTATGGTGTCGGACACTAAGGGACCTCATCATAAATCTGTGGCCGCCTGAGCAATAAGGTTGAGAAACTTCATGGTATTACTCCATTACATCTTTTTAAAACCTACAGGAAGGTGATTTTTTTGCATCTTTTTTAAGTTACAATTTTAATTTTTCAGGTGTGTGGGCCAAAAATATGCATCCATTTGAAAAGTGATAGTTACGGAAGAATGCCAGTTTCTGTACTCAAACTTGCATTGGACAGTAGCTGTATGAATGTAATGTCGTGCTGTGTTGGCAACAGTAGTTGCAGTAGTGTTCGTGTGTCACTTGTGTAAATGAAAAATATCACATGTCTCAGTTTATTTCCCTTACTGCACACATCAACTTATTGAAGCGTAACATGAAAAGATACTGTCATGATTTATGTTGTTCTGTGGTGTGTGTTTTTTGGGGTTTTTTCTGCTGGCATGACTCTTCGTATTAAAGAAGCCAGTAATGTGTGTAGAAAGTACAATGTAATGTTACTGTATGGGTTAATGGATGCTGTAGTGGTGTTCACCTAATCTGTTTGGGGGTTGTTTGGTTGGGTTTTTTCCGTTGCTTTGATTTTCTTTGATCAGTAAGCACCTGGACGGTATTCTAGAAACTACTCTTATGCCTAGCGTCAATCTGTGTGTGCACATCAACTTAAACACTAGTACTAAATGCAAGATTAAATATGTTTAGTTTTGTCCATGTAGCCCATAAAATGCATTCAGGTTCTATTCTGTAAAAACAATTTATTTGAAAAGAATTACAAACAAGAATATGGTCTCAAAAGAACTGTATACATACATGAGTGAATGTATTCTACTTGTCATCTCTTGAAGAATGACCATTAAAATAGAATCTTTTTAATCATTAGCATCACTGCTTAATCTGCTTTAGTAGTTCTTTTCATTTGATTGACATTAGCAAATCAATGGGAAAAAGCCAGTTAATGCCATATTCAGCTTCAGGAGTGAAAACGGTTCCTTTTTTAAATGTTTTGCTTAATGGTGGAAATATGTGAAATACTGGGGAAAAGGTTGGGGGGAGGGATTGCAGTCTTGGGTGTTTTTTGTTGTTGTTTGTCTCCTTGAAAAGGGCTTTGTAGTCTGTGCTGGTGGTTCTACTATAGATGATAGTACCGTTTGGAAACATAACACTGAAGGGAACATCATGAGTCACGAGATCTGTCCATTGCTGTTACAGGCAACCATGTCATATAATCTCATCCATAAACCGATTATACCCCAACAGGAGAGCAGCTAGTTTTTGTCCTCACCACTCATACGGAGTGTTGTCCTGCAACTTCAGGTTAAAACCATGTTCTCATTTCCAGCTCATAACCATTTTATAGGCATTTCTAAGAGTACACTTTTCTTTCAGCTGTCAGAAGTGAGCTGCACACCAAGGCAGAATTTAAGAACACACTGTCAGCTCTGTCTCATTTTTCATCTAAGACAATTAGGCTTTTTTAAGACCCATTCTTCACTGCAGCTTATCACTGAGTTTCTTGGCATGTTGTGTTCTGCACGTAATAGCTGGTATGCAGCTAGTCTCTCTGGACGTTAACAGTTTCAGTCCTGCCAAAGCTTCAAATGGTGGGAGATTGTCTTCCTGAAACCACTCGGCAGTCCCTGGTTTGGTTTTGGTTTTTTTCCTCCCCAGATAGGGCAGGATCTCCTAACAATGTTTAAGTGGTTTGCATGTTCCTTCCTTGCAGCTGCTTGTGGGACAGAGCATACCAGGGCACGCTGCACCATGTTGATCCTGCTTTGAGCACATATCTGCTGGGTTATCTATTTCCTCTCTTATTTTTCCAAAATGGATAAAAACAAATGCATCTTGGCAAGTTGCTATGTACATATGCGCAAAGATGTTAAAGGACTTCTTTGTGAGCAGCAACGGGCACCATATTACTTGCTGCTGCTGAAGGTGACTGCACTGCTAACTCCTTGCTTTCTAACTCAAGGTCAAGAGCGTAAATGAAGTTGTGTGTAGCAGAAACACACTTGTTCATACTGTGATTTATGAATTGGAGAGATGTCAGGTCCTAACCAGAAACAATTTGTTCTACCTGGTCCCAAAACTGTAACCGATTGTTCTGATACAAAGAAAGCTTAAACTGTGACCGCATTAAGATCGACTGTCATGATATTTATCATGTTTTTTTTTTTTTTTTCTTACGGTAGTTTTTATAGAGTATGCGGTCTTTGCTGAAAGTAATGCATGGGTTTAATTTGCGGGAAACTTGGGGAGGATGACTTCTAGATACAAATTTCTGATTGCAGAAATGTTTTTCATCCATAAGAGAAGTAGGAGTTGAGTACAGCAGAAATTTTAGACCAAATACTACTTTGAAAAATAACAAATATAAAATCTGTGGTCTTAACTCAGTGATATTTTAATATTTACAAAAATTCTTTGGCATTTGCATCTGATGATAGTGTTAAACCAAGAATTCTTAAAAATTAAATTTGCATCTTTACTGAAATACATAGTTCAGCTAATTGAAGAAGAGCTACACTACAGTGCACTTGCTGATGCAGTAATTTTATTTTGATACTTTAAAGCAAATTAGCACAGTAGAATTATCTTTTAAGTACTAATATAGTAAGAAAATACATTTGCAACCTATTTGTCAGTGGTTACACTTTAGATTCATCCCTTAAGCGTCTCCTAAATAAATTGGTATTTGACTTATTAGTTGTTACCTGTAAGCTTGTAAGTACTCAGTTTATTATTTGCCATTTTATATTTATTATTTTTTTATGTACAGGATGTGAATGAAGATCCTGGAGAAGATGTTGCACTTCTCTCTGTTAGTTTTGAGGATGCAGAAGCCACTCAGGTTTTTCCTAAGCTGTATCTCTCCCCGCGTATTGAACAGTGAGTGAGACAGTTTTATTTTCTGGAGTGTTCATTCTATTTCATCTCTGAACTTTTCAGTTTTTTTCCTGAGATATGTTGGCTAGGTGGTAACATGCTATTGCTTTACATTGCTCAAAGCCATAATGATTACTGCAAGTGTGTGTGTGGTGGAGAAATGACTGATCTTCTTTCAGCTAGTTCTGTATCTGTGGCTCAATCACACAGGGATGAAGAAAAGTCATTACTGGCTACACGTGATATTCTTGTAGCATCACAATCCATGAAAACTATGCTATGTTTTCCTGTAGCAGTGTATTTTGAGTGTCTCCTGTGGTACAGCATACCGATAGCTTTTTTGGTGGGAGAATCTTTAATTTCTTTTGGGAAGGTAAGTTCTCTGTGGAAGCATAATGCATTTGAAGAAAGTATTGTTGTAGAAGCTAAAGGGCTTTATTAACTGTGGTTTAGGAATTTACAGCTTTAGTAAACTACTTTTTTCAGGAGAATATCTGAATATTTCATTCTAAGATTGTTGAACCTTGCTGATGTGTTTACCAGTTGGCAAACAGATTTGCTGAGAAACAAATTTCTACCCCTAAAATGGAAGGGTGAGGATTAGAAATCAGTCTACTTTCATTAAATTTCTCTTCTTCCATTTCTGGAATTAAGAATGTATTAATGCTCCTTCTTGCCTTCAGTGTCTCAGTCTCATAATGTCTGTTTCAAAAAAGTAACTACATTAGACCGTTCGGGTCTACAACAGTCAAGCTGATCTAGCATTGTTTCAGTGATGCTTTGTTTTTCTGGTTAATACTGCAGTGACTTGCCCCTGAACTGGTGATAACACTTGTGGGTATAGAAGGAAAGATGGGATGTACAGACTACCACAGTTCTGTAACAACTCAGGGATAAAATTTGTGTGAGTGAAGGAACATGGTATCTTGACATTTTGCTCAACAGGGCATTGGTCTGGATAAACTGCTGGATGCAATTTAAAAAAAGCACCAAACCAAGATTTGATTTAGATAAAAGCATAAGACTTCCCAGATACTTTATTAAGAAAATGTAGGTTACACATGCAAGCACACACACGATATATTCAGCAGCTTTTACATTTCCATATTTTTTTATCAATTCGCTACTTTTGTCAACATTAGGTGAGGGAATAATTGTAGTCAAACACAGGATTCTTCTGCTCAGCTGCGGCTGAGCAAATTGGACTATCCATTTTAATTGTATTTTCAGCTTTGGTTACATGTTGATTCTGAAGTGTATTTCAGGCCACCCAGGTATGTCTGTCTAAATGACCCGTGTGCTAATGAAGACAGTACTTTTTTTTCCCACTTTCAATAGTATCTTTAGAAAGATGTTAACCTTTTGATACCAAGCAGAATAGCAATATAAAGAACACTTTGTCTTCCTAAAAGCATTGGATTTTCTGTCAGTGGCCTAAAGAATATCTGATTTTATATGTGTGATGTAGAGCAATATAGCAGAATGATATTTGGGTAGTGTTAGTACATATCTGACATGTCTGATGTATTTATGACTTTGTCATTTATAGCTTGCGTAGTCCTGTTAAAATCATACCAGTAAACCCTGCAGTTCCATGCCACACCTTGTCACATTATCTGTGTATCAGAGTTGAGATACTTCACTCACATAGCTCAGTCTGTTCTCGTGCATTTGTAAAGTATTCGTCACAGAATCTAGATACTGGTAGCCCATAATACCCAGGAGCTGTTGCACCTTCCTTTGCTCTGCTGGCTACCTTTTATGTGCCATGAAAAAATGTATGGGTATGTTTTCAGTGTTTGTTTGTTTGCACTTTAATAGCAAAGATCTATTTGTCTCTTGTTCTTTCCCAAACCCGATCTCTGCTCTCTTTAGCAGCGGCTGACAGACCAGATATTTAACTTTCCAGTGTTTGGGAACTGAAGCAACAATGTGTAGTTCTTTATACTTTTTGCCAGAAGTACAAAAAGCCTCAAGAAGCCCTGAGGATTAGTTTAATGACTTGAGGACATGGCATGTTACTTTTGAATTGTGTTCTGCTTATAAAAGTTCTTTCCTGCTGCTAACAGTAATTGCATCTACAAAAGCCATGCAAGCAAATTACCAGTGTATTTTTTTTATGCAGCAGATTTTGAGGTGGAGTAAGTAGTAATTGACAGTTCACAACATAACATTCCCAAGTACTCAACAAAACAGGAAAAATACCAAATTCCCACAATTATTCGGCTAATACTAAACTCTGTTCACCTTAGGAAGAATGAGGAAACAGGAATAGCATTTTCCTGACGTATGAAATAACATTTTCAGATAGAAATGTTTCAGCTTTGTAGAGAAATAAGAGCAAAGGGCCTGTTTGTGTAACGTGAATTATCTCCTGCTTTCCCAAGAGGTTTCATTGCTTTTGTGCTCTACTATATAAACATGCATTCCCACATTGCATTTTCTAAAAAATGATACATACCCACAGATCTTGTCAGTGAATTTGAGCCCTAGTGGATATGAATATAGTGTTTTTGCTTTGAAGGGTTATTGTAAAGCACATTTGCTCTATGTTTAGATGGATGATAAATATAATACTAGTGAGACTTTGACTGTTCTTTCATAGGCTCTGGAAGAAAGATTTGCAAAACAAGGGAAATGTCCACTTTTTATGGTTTGGGGCTAAGATGTCAGTACATCAGTTGGCTTGGAAAAGCTCACGTATTAAAGCAGGGGGTAAAAATGCAGTAGAGAAGTATTTTGGCTCATTCGACTCAATATTGGTGTTCCATTGACTTGGCGGCAGAAGTGTCAAGTCCAGTTCTTACAGTAAAGAAACAACCCCACACTTAGGAAGGGGAAGCATTTGTGTTAATTTATAAAAATCTCAGCAATAATTCTTCTTAACTATACCTGGTTTAATTCTTTCTTTAAAACTTGCTAATTTAACAACATTCCTTTGAATACTAATTGTTCAAAACACAGTAACAGCAATTTCTAGATAGTCTCTTTAATTTGAAATCCATCACTTAAAAAAGCTTTCACTTTATAATTTTAAGAATTCTTCGTATTCTTTATTGCACCGCATCAATAAGCAGATAGATGCCAATCACTTTTAATGACTTTGAAAGTGAGATTAAGTTAAAATGAAACGTGGGTTATTTATGATATGTGTTTTGTTTAAAAACCACCATCATAACTGTAGTATCATAAAAACAAGTTTCTGCAGTTCTGGAGGAAGTGGTAAGCTGGGAAACCCCACAGACTGACCACCCAATTTGAGAGGATGGTGCTTGTCAGCATCCGGGAGCGTGTGTCCCCAGCTCATCCGGCTCCTCCTCCAACCCCGGGCCGTGGGACCGGCCACAGGGTGTTCTTCATGCCCTGCTGAGGGCTGCTGTGCTTTGGGGAGAGGGTCAGAGAGCTGGGCACCTGAGGGCCCTCACGTGCTCATCCACCCGACCTCCTCCTGCTTCTGGGTAGTCACAGATGGATTCCGAGGCTGCTTCAAGGAGCTGCTGGGTTATTTACCCTTTACATTTCTGTCGCATTTCCATGTGTTATTCATAGTGTCTCTAAACCTGCCGGTAGAAAGCATCTTGCTTGCTCAAAATTACCATTCTAGTGAAAGTATACTAGATATTCGTATGGAAAGGAAACTTGTAATAACAATATCCATCATATCTTTGGCTTCCACTTATTAAAAAGTCACTAGAATCTAAATCCAAGGAGCCAGCGTGAGATTGAACAGCTAATTTCTATATTAATGCTCAAAATGTATGTCAGTGTACTACACATGAACACGGATCAGCAGGGTTTTTAAAAAAAAAAAAAAAAAATTATGTATTTTTTTCTTTCATGTGTCGTCCATGCTAAAGAATGGGTTCGCCTCGGTTCACATTTTAAGAAAAAAAATCTAAGGGTCGAAACACTGTTGCTCAGTGAATGTTGTGTTCCCTAGATTCACAGAAATAATCCTGCAATAAACACTGTTGTCCTGGAGGGCTTTTCTCTGATAAATACGCAGACGTGAATATGCTAAGAAAACCAGCTGTCAGTAGAACTTGTTTTGCTTAAATGGATCAGGCTCCGTGCTTTGGGGACTGAAATGGTCGGTTTTTACTGGTCTGGGAGCTGTGCCAGAGGGTTCTTCGTGACTGAGGGTGGTATGCAGAGTTCGGTGACTGCGTTTAACCTTCACAGGGGAGGATAGCAAGAACCTGGTCTGAACTCTTAGACTTTGAATGTTTCTGTAGGTTTTTTACTGATGGAAAACAAAACAAAAAAAAAACCAAAAAAAAAAAAAAAGAGAAAATTAAACACACATATTTGCTTTAAGGTGTTTCCTATCTTTTACCTGTCCTTTCTGCTGGAAGTTGGGGAAGGAAAACCATAGAATATTATCCATTTACTGTCAGGTACTGCCTCTCACTACATTTGGGATGCAGGGGTGATGTGAAGGGCTTCACCTTTAAATTTGGCATGCCATACTGCTGAGTGCACATCACTGGTTGAAGCCTGCTCTTTCAGAATGATTATGAATAGACAGTCTCTAAGTGAGCGGTCATTTTATATGTCTGTCTTTGTAGAAGACAGAAGTAAGAAGGTCTTCTATTTGGCATATTAAAATGTGTTTTCCCATCTAAGTTGATGATTTCAGTAGAATTGTTAGTAAATGGCCGAGACAGTCCATAACTTCTTCCCATGACTTGCAAACATGGGAAGCAGGAAGAACTTTTGCTTTGCAGGGCTTTCTCTTCCATTAAGCCTAGTTTGGTCATGCCACTATGGAATGCCTCGCCAGCGAGTCAGTGATATCTCCTACCTGCTGTTTGTGCCATGGTCCCATCACCCAAATCTTCTGAAACTGTAGCCAGTACCATAACTTGATCTCCAGTCTAGCTCTGCTTTGCAACTCTTCCTGTGTCCTAAAAGTCATCTGTTTTGCTGCAGCCACTTTTTGATGGCCTGTTGACAGCTTCAGAAGAGAACATAGTGGACTGGGGTTGACGGTCAAAACAGATTGACTTGTACTTCTGTACTTCTGTCCTGGCTGTTCAACTGTACCCACTGTTCCTTTTTTTTTCCGCCCCAAAGTTGATACAGAACAATTAGGGAAAGTAGTTGTAGAAGAACTAAGATTATGTGTCCATCATTTAAATGGTGCTTTAATGCTGGATATGTTAATGCTGTCCTTAAATGGTTCAGTTAGTGGGATTTGTAAGAGGGTTTTCTTTCAGTTAAGAAACTAAGCAATTAGACCTAATTATTGAGGTATGAAATACTTGAGGCAGTTCGGTGGGACTGATTTTGTTGCTAGGTAATGATGTACTAGTTTCTCTGGATAGGAGACAAAGGGCACTTTTTGGTCTGACCCACCCTTTGTGTCCGTCCAGAGCTCAGCGTTGCCTCGAGTCGCAGAGCAAAACTTAGCGTTGAACGTTGGGAAGGGTTTGCGTCTTCCTGGAGGTCGTGTCAGGTTTCTCTCAGAGCATCAGCCTGTACGCAAAAGGTTCTGTAACCTGATGGCAGAGAGAATATTTTTACATGATACTTTACCTCTTAAAGGATTTTCTTGTGTAGTAGAAAAATGTGTATAGAAAAATGATTTAATAAGAAATTACAAAAGAAAATGGAAATGTGATTCAAGACAGCCCTCTCCAGCTCCCTTCCTCTACATACTTCTGACTAGAGTAGAATGGTGTACAGAAATTTCAGTAATTTTAAAAACATTTTTTTCCTTTAGATACGAACCTTTCCATTAAGGTGTTGCATTTTTTCACTTGTGTACATGTGGTTTATTTCAAGCTACCCTAATGCAAACATACAGTTCTGTTTCATGCTATGTTGTCATATGCTATGAGTATACCATGTTTCATTGTAATAATCCCTGTTTCAACACAGGCATTTCTCAGTACCGTTGTAAAGCTGTACTCTTCTAAAATATCCTCCTCAGCATTTTTATGGTGGTATCACAGCATATAGGTGTGATTACCCTCCTACAAAGAGTGATAATGAAGGAAAAAGGGAACAAAGTAGTTTTTCTTTAGGACATCAGACAGTAGTACTCATAAAAGTGTTCCTGGTTCTTTACTGTTGCCCATATGTTTAGACTTGTATCTTTGTACAGTGAGATTGTCAAAAGCACTTTTAATTAGTTAAAACTAATTCTGGCAATGACAGTGAAAATTATTGTCATCTCAGTTACTAGCTAGGCCAGTACTTAGTGCTTTTGAAATCTTCCCCTGTATTTGCAACAGGGAGGGGGTTTTTAAATTATTGTCTTAAATTGTGTTTACTTTGTTGCTGAAGTTCATTTTAGTTTTACAAAAACTCTTACTTTTCTTTTGCTACATCATCAAAAGTTTTTGGCTTTTCTGTTGCCTGTGTTGTTGTTATGGTTTGGGGGGTTGGAGGGTATCTTTATTGCCATTCTGACATCCCTGGTGCGGTACTGACTGACATGCCTTCCTTAGATATTGCCCCAAGACATTAGAGCACACAGAGCAGATTTCATCTTCCTTTCCCGAAATGTTTTTGTAGGAGAAAGGAAGCATGCTGAACAGAATCAATCTATGTTAGTACTCAACTGTGTCTGTCACAGGTGCCAGGATTTTTTTTTTTTCATAGCTAAGAATTAATAGGACTCCTTTGGGTTTTTTATGTCAGACCTTTTGTTCTAAAGAACTTTGTGGGCCAACTCTAGGGCCAGCTTGAACTCCTTGCAACATTTTCTATAAAATTGGTTAAGCTGACCAGAGAAACTTGAAACACGTGTGATCTTTTTTATTCTATACCTTATGATATGGCAGTAATAGAGCAAGCAGGAGAGTCTGGTAATGGGTTAAATGTTAACCTAAAAAATTCCTAACTAGGTGTTTCTTGAAAATGCAATGAAAAATCAGGTCCTACCTGAATTGTAAAATTGACACATAGGGAAACTTAACTTGGAGTTTGTCTAGGGCTAAATTAGTTGTGGTTTGCTGGATAGTGTGGTGTTGTTAAATAGTACTTTAAAAAACAGCAGCAATGAAACACAGAGTTGCTGGGAAATCACATTTGAAGCAGTAGCTTCTCTGTTGTTAAATACGCTTAATTCCACAGACTCTTTTTTTTCTTCTTGCAGAAGAAAAGTGCTTCAAAGTTACGGACTGCATCAAATTTTTAAATTATCTGACAAGTCTGAGACTTCTGCCAATTCATCCTTAAATCTAATCACATGAGCAGGTCATGGATGTTTTTATTTAAGCGCGAAGTTGAGCTTTAGCTGTTCAGCTGTATCCATTCTAACTGGATATTAATTACCGAAACTGACAAACAGTAGTTAAAACGAGTTAATTAGAATTTGTCTTGGCAGCGAATGCACTGAGTCTAGAAAGGCACATTTACTCAACAGCTACGAAAACTCAAATTTCCTAGAGTACACTTTGAACCCGCTTTTGTTGCCGTGTGGGTATTTTTCCCAGTTCTTGATGTAAATCCAAACCCACCACTACAGAACGTGATATCATCTCTTAACACAGTATACTTTACTGTAGCTGATTTTTGCGTATTTGGGATATGTGGCTTGCTTTCTGAATGTGGTGACTAAGTCATTTGTTTTTGGAGAAGTTCACTCTAATCTGTGTGCAATCTGCACATTCTAGTGTTCTGTCTTCTGACTTTTCCTATTTTGTTATTTAAAACAGTTAACAAAAAGTCAACTGCTGTTTAATGCTTGCTTTCCAGGTGCTCGCATTCAATAGGTACAAACCTCTGACTGCTTGGAAGTGAAGAGTTAAGGATTTTCAGATTAAAACTCAAAAAAATTTGAAACGCAGAACTAAATTGTATTTGAAAGACCTCATTTTGATTGCCTCTGTCATCTTCTTCCCCCCTGAGTTGGGGAGAGCTGGCAGTACCCACTAGGAACCATGTGTCCCTGCATGGCAGGGAGCGTGGTGGGTCGGGGAGTGTGGATTGAGGAGGATGGCAGAGAAGCAGCCCTGCAGGGCATCCAATGGGCAGGAGGCATCTTGGCCCTGTTGTCTGTGTGATCAAAAGAAGATTGAAGTGCATCTTGAAAATTACCAGAAGGGCTTGTTCTGCTGTTGACCTGCCTTTTTCCCCATAAGCTTCCCAACCCCACAGCAGTACCACCTCTCACTTTTTGCTTTCTGCCTCCCGCTTTCCTGCCAATAATCAGTGGCGTTTTAAACTTAATGTCTTCTTGAAAGGAGCTTTAATTCATTCTTAATTATGCATTGTAGGAAGATGCCATTTCCTCAAAATAAATCATGGCTGATTTTTGCAACGTGATTATTGGGTTTCTGGGGGTTTCCTTTTCCCTAATTATTGTCAAGAATGTGATTAATTGTATTGCTGATTTCATTTAAGGCGTATGAGGCAGTCACAGTCTGTCCCGCTACTTAACTACACGAGCTGCTCGTCTCATGTGGATGTTAGCTGAAACTCATTTTCCTTTCAACACTTCCACTTTGAACCTACCTGGAGAATATGCATAAAAGACATCTTTCCAAATGTGAGACTTTTTGTTGAATAATCTTTTCCTAGATAACAGACTCCCCTTCAGAAATATTGAGAACTTCTTTCCTAGGAGCTTCCCTCTGGAGAATCCCCCTAACAAATCACAGGGATTTGTTGAATTGTAAACCCAACATCCTGTAGCCATACTGAACTTCAGCTTTCTTTAAATGGGAGTGCAGATTGTAGGCAACTTAAGAACATAATTCCTTAAATGGAATGAAGTTGCTGTATTTTATAGGTTTGCTTTTTGAAAAACATGTAAGCTGATCTTTGTAGAAAGTAGAAACAGCCAAAAACACAATTGTGCAGAGTAGGGCTTCCTGTGAATCCTGTACACTTTGCATATTTCATTCCTCTACAGCCAGCACTTCTCGAGGACTAGCAGGACCTGATTAAGCTGCAACCTGGAAGAAACAGAGGTGGAGTTGGCCTGTGGGACAACTTACATCCAAGGAGTCGCATATTCCTTTTATGTTTAAGGAAGCGCTTAGGGTTTTTTTCAGCCAAGAAGAAATAGTCTTGTACCTTTTCTACAAAGTCCCTTGTAGTCCCCTTTTGTACCTCAAATGAGTATTGCTGCTCCCCGCTCTCTTTTATTGCAAATCAGGGAAATCTGCTGCTGTCTTTGAGTTCTCACAGGCTGTATAGAGCTAAATTGTGGGACCCATCTCTGAGGTTTGCACCCTGGTCAAATTCAAAACTGGTATCAGGAGAAGACCTGGATCTTCAACATCCCACTTCTCACTGTGATTTTTGTTGGAAGAAACCCCAAGCACTTGGATAGGGATGAACTTGTGTGCTCCAACAGGTCTTTGATCTGGATCATTAAGAACCAAAACTCTGGTGTACACGGTGAGGCACACCTGTCCTGCATCGTTTCAGTTTTTTGGGTTTGTGGGATTTTTTGGTGCAGTCATTCATATATATCGCTAAGAAAATTTGGAAATGCTTATTTAAGACATTTATCAAACATGGCATGAGGTAGCAGTGTTTTGAAATCCTTTCATTTCAGCTGGGTTTACAAACATTGCTGTCTTTCATGGTTTCTACAAATCATGTAGCCAATGTGTTAATGGGGAAAAAAAAGGGACTTTTTTATGTATAGTTTGGAAAACATAGAAGTGTGTTGACAAAGAATGTTGTAGAATTTAAATCACAAATCTCACATATGATATTTAATATGTGCGTGCATTAAGTGTCAAACATCCCATGGAGGAAGACAAATTAAATGTGGCCAGAACTGAAACTTGAGAATATGAAAATGTAGATTCTTTTTTGTTGGATTTTAAAACTAAATTCTGTGAGCTTGTTTCTGGTCAGGGGCCGCTGAAAATACATGAGGAGGAAACTTCAGCTATTTTACAATTTCAGTGGACAAAAGTCTGTTAGTACCAAAGTTGCAGACACCACAGTGCAGTGGAAAAACCTGTACAAATAGAGTGAAACAATTCTGCTTGCAGATATTTGCCGTTGAAGCCAGTAAAAGGGCTGTGCTCTTCTGTGTGGTTTAGTGATGTCAAGCACTACTTGCTGGAGGCAGCTGTGCTACTGCAATGCTTTCCTGACCTTAAATAGCCTATATGCTGGGTAATGCAAGCATTCAAATATAAATACAGGGCACATAAGGACAGAAGGAGGCCAGAAAAGCCATCTAGGCCCCTTTCCTCCCCTGAATTAGTCAGTGTCTTCCTCAGTATTCTTTTCTTCTGGTATTTGTCCAAGATATTTACAAAACCATTTAGACTAATTGTTCCCTTGTGTTGCCTCAGTACTGTTTATTCCATATGTGAAGTACTGCGTGCAAAGCAATTCTGCTCTGCAGCGTGGCTGCTGCTTGCTTTCCTTTCCTTTTCCTTTCTTCGAGGTTGCCTTTGATAGTAACCCAAACAGCTGTGCAACCTCTGTCCTGGGAGGCTGCATCTACCTCGGCAGCAGCCCGCTGCTCTTCCCTAGACCTCCTCTCTAGGGGCAAATAGGACTTTCTGGCACATTCTGTGGAGGTAATTCCTTCAGGTCATGTTTTTGGTCGACTTCCCAGATATTTTGCGGGTTTTTTTCCCCTTATACTCCGTAAGATGGTTAGATGGCATGTGTGTGTAATTACATAGCGACCCTTTTAATTTGTTCCATTGCTCAAAAATTGTCTGTTTCTCTCATAGCTGTAATGAGGACTAAGTAACTCACTTCCTACCACCTCAAATCCTGTTTTCAGTTGGTACTCTTGTTTTTGTTCGCTTACCTACCACTTAAGTTTCTCCTACTGCCTTTTTTTTTTTTTTCCCCTTTCTTTAAGTTCTGTCTCTGTTTTCTGGTTTCTGTTTTGGCCGTTTGTTTTTAGCTCTGCACACATCTCTGAAAACGTGTTTCGTTTTCAAGAAGTGAGCCTCTGTTTTTTCTGCACGTCAGGTAGCAGTTTTTCCTGCAGTTGACAGAGAAACTGCGAGGAGAGTTGAATGATGAACATACATCACAACAAAGGAAGTCTTGTTGAAAGTTTAGGCGCTGTTTGATCAATGGAAACCTAATGGCCCTTTTATTTGTCTGATACACGGAATCCGTGCACGTCCAGAATAGACATTTAGCATTGCCTATGATTTCAGTGCCTTTGTTCTCTTTAATTTAGAACATTTTAACATCAGCAGGTTTTTTTATAACCCTTGAAAATGTTTATTTTACATTTCTTCCAACATTATTTCTCTTTACAATTAATTGCTTCCATTTATAAAATGAGCAAGAACTTCAGGATTTTTATGACACGGTGAAAGCAAAAAAACTCCATTATATTGTGTTTGTCAAAACCTGGATTACATATAATTGAACAACCTTTTTTCCCCCTCTATGACAGTATTCTGTTTAGAGTACATGTCTCAGCAGTAATAGGGATCATATTCCTCAGTACTATGAATTTCTTTACTGATTTTGTTTTTCTAGTACTGTGTTAAAATTTTGGTGGTCACATCAATTCCTTAGCCTATGATAGCTACAGTGCTTTTGTAGAAAATTCATTTGCATCAAGTAAGTGGCAGATTTCACATCAGAGTCCCAGAGTCTTTTGTTGGAAAGGAACTCTGAATCATCCAGCCCAGCTTCCTGCTTGGCATGAGACTACCGCCAACTATAACTCAGGTATTGGGTAGCAGAGCCTTTGTCTGGCCGTGTCTTGAACGCTTCCCACAGTGGAGGTCCTACAGCCTCCCCAAGGAACCGGTCTGCTGCTCTGCTACCCTCCTTAGGGGAGGAGTTCCCAGAGAAGTCCAGTCTGAGTATCTCAAGGCCTCAGTTGGCCCGCTCCGTGAGGTCATAAAGGTCCCTCTGGATGGAAGAGATGCAGTTTGTTGTAGCAGTGTTATGCAGTGTTGTTAACGATATGTCATTTGTCATGGTCGTACGGAAGCAAGGTACTCTTCACCCTCGAGCTACCATTCTTCCATTACAACTCTGAATCAGTAACAGAAGGCATGTTAACACCACTGGCTTCCCCCATAAATTTTTTTTAGTTAGTCTTACCATGCTTCTGCAGTGACATGGAAGGGTGAGGTCTTAAGAATACATTGCTTTCTAGGGTCTGCTCTGGCTGGGGGTCATGATGAGCTGGTATCAATTTAAATTAAGTGCTCATCTCACTGCTGACATGGTAAAGGGATGTGATGAGGAGCGAGGGTATGAGGTTGCGGCATGGTGACAAGTATCACATGGTCCTTTGGGATTAGCTGGTACATGACATAAATTGGAGCAGTGTAGGGCAGTATGGCTCCAAAAATCAAAGAATTTGGGTTAATATTGGTGGTAGGCCTTGCCACACCAAAGCACATAATACAGGGAAATTTCTTACTTTGTCTTTTTAACTCTGTATACCGAAGGCTTCTAATCTCTTTTCAACACGCATATACTAATTTGTATTTTCCTTTCTTAAATTTAATATACTATAGCAAAACTAAAAAAAAAAACCACCTTGAAATAGAACCCCTAGTCACTAGCAGTGAATGATCTTGGCAATGCAACTGGCATTGCCAAGTACTTTTTATGTACAACTGAGCACACTTAAAATGCTAGGAAAAAGGATAGATTTACCCTGGGTTTGTTTGTTATACTAATGCTATGAAAGTCTAGCGTTCTATTTTTGTTCATCTACCAATCTGTTCAGCATATTTTGTTTGATAGTTTAATGGTAGAGTCTATATGCAACCACCCATGTTGCATCAGACTCTGCAACTGGAATGTTGTTTACTTTTCACCAAGGCAACTCCCTGTTTTTTGTTAATTAATATCTAACAAGGTCCTACAGCTGACTCCCTTTAAAGTCAAGAATGTAGGGGTGTTCAGGATTTATAGGCACACTGTGCTGAGGCCTTGTAGAAGCAGCGTGTTTTATGCAACTGGCCTATTAAAGGAGATGGTTTGGGGTGGCGTTTTTTCATTTTTTATATGTATGTATTTTCTTTTATTCTTCCTCAGTTATCTTGGACAGGTTGTTTGTACTGCATGTGCACTGTCCTTTAATACCTGGTGCCATGAATTTATTTTCATAAGCAACAGAATGAAACTGAGAAGATATGTGGGAAAGTGTTCTACAGCAGTAACCTCTCAGTGTTCTTTTGGGGACTAAAGGAGAGCTCACATTTCTGAGGTGATCAAATTGGCAACTGTGGCTTGTGCTTAAAATACAAACATTTTATTTTTCTTATTTTTGACAAGAGGACATCCTTCAAATGTCTCAATTACAACCCTAGCAGCAGGGATTTTTTTGTTAGATCTTTATACATTTTGTCCAGTCTTGATTTGAAATGATGCAAGAAATACAGTATACATAATTTTCACACGGCTGTTCCACTGGTAAAATGTTATACTATCTTTTACTCTGTACATCTGTAAGTTTTTCACAAACTTTAATGTGTTTATCTTCTTGATACTCTTCTGGGATAAGTTAGTACCAAATATTGTCAGGATGTGTGAATGTATCCATGACTGTCAGAAAGCTTTCATGATTAGAAAACTAGAACCAAAGACTCTCTTTGATAATCTCAGTCTGTACCAGATGAATGTCACTAGGCTTAGAAGTGTGGTCTCTTTCTTTTATAGTCAAATTTTGTACCTAAATGTCTGCACTTAGTGATCCTCAATCAATGCCCTGGCTTAGCTGTGTAGATTGTCTTGAGGCTATACTCATTTAGGTATGCTGACATGTGATGCGGGTCTTCTAGCATCTGTGCTGTTGTCATTTGAGCAGAGTGCTCTAAAGAAAATTAAATAAAAAATTCAGTACATGCAGAAGTACATTTCTTTCCACCATGAAAAAGATATTTTTAATAGTTCAGTATATTTTTGAGCCTTGACCCCTGCCAGAATATCTCAGTAACATAGAGATAAATAGATATCACAGTTGGTGAGCTGATTATAATTGTATGCTAAGGCAAGCAGAAAAGGTCTTTTAATTTAATTCATCCCTAAAAACCTGTAAAAACACTGGATTCTATTTTAAGAATGAATAGTAAGTAAATAGTGTTCCATCCAAAATCTGCCAATTACTGATTGTGTTTGTGTTCTCTTGATTTTTATTTTTTTTTAAAGTTCCTTTGTTGTAGGAGGACATCTTGGCAGAGCTTCACATATGTGGTTAACTGCTTGCTGAGCCACAAGCAAATAATACTGTACAGTTAAGCATTTCTTCCTGCATCACCAATTTCTATTCTCTTGGGCAACAGGAGTTCAAATCTGGGCAAAGATGACAGGCATAAACCTGTCTGATTGGATTAATAACATAGAAACTGTTGCTAGCCTCCGTAGTAATCTTTTAAAGTTGGTCTTGTGGTAAGTTTCTCAACCTAGATTTTGATTTTGTTATATACCAGCAAATAGGTAAGTGAATAACTCTTGAATCCTAAAGGACAAAAGGAGAATCTGTTTCCTGTTCAGGCTTGGCAGATAGGAATTCTGCTAAAGGAGGTCGGAAAGGGTATCTGGAAACCTGATGGGCAGTGATGATTCAGAGACGGCTTCCAGTATATTGACTGTGAAATATTGATTGCTTTTTAAACACTGTATTGTTTTTGCTTGTGTGACATTTTCAGTCTCCCAAACTGCCTTTTTGTGGAAATAAGAAATAATTAGTTTGAGGAAGCATAAGTTTTCCAGTCAGTGTGTTTGTTCACACCTGGAATGGAGCTGTGAAGTAGAATTGATTTGCTTATTGGTTGGATATTATAAAAAAAATAAAAGGTTTTTTGATAAATTTATTTAATCATAAAATTGGTACTGCACAGGGAAAGTCGTGTTTCTTGTCGTATGTCGCTGGGGGAATGACTTCAAATTGTCCCTTTATCATAACCTTGCAAAAAGCTCAAGTAACATATTTTGGGTAGTAGGATCTATATTTTGGGTTGTACCATTAAATTGAATGCACAGAGAAAAAAACAAACTTAAATTCACTTTTCTGTCCCTTTGTAGTTGTGTTGGAATGAACACAATACCTAACGCTTGTGAGGGTGAAGTTGTGTTACAGGAACTCATAGGGAGCTTTTGGGAAAGGGCAATTCTGAATTAAATTGATGATGTTCAAGGACTTGGCTTATTGTCTGTTCTTATACCTACAACATGGCATCAATTTGACTTTATTTCTCTTCAGAATGCTGCAGTAGAGCCTTATAAGCTCAGCTTACAATTTTGTACATGCAATGTAAGACCTAAATCTTCAGAAAGGAAAAAGACGAAACATCTTTTGGAAATTAATTTGGTCCTTTGAAATTACTCCAGTGTCTGGGCAGTCTTGATATGGTACCTGCTGAAGAGACTTTCACCTTGATGAGGATACCGGTCCCCCAAACTGATTTTTGAATTGTCACAACTGTGGCTATTTTAAACTCTGGTTTATGTTGAAAGTATCCGAAAGATTTATTAAAGTATAATGCTTTTTTGAAGTAACTGTTGGAGGAAAAATATCTGTTTATTTGGGTAGCTCTTAGTACCATATAAAAGCGGTAAAAAGTATAAGTAGTAACACAAAGGGTTTGGTTTTTTTACAAAACTGTAAGTTACAAATTAAACAAAAACAAACAAACAAAAAAAACCCACAACAAAAACATAACCTATATCTTATGAGTGTATTTTTAATATTCAAGTGCTTCCCTAATTTCTCCAGTATGTCTAGCAACCTTTCCCTTCCCTCTTTCTATTCCTTCCTTTTCCACCCTTTCACCCCCCAAATCCTCGAAGTTGCTACTCTGGCAGTCATTCCTGAATCTCTGTCTTCTCTGTCACAGCATACTCCTCTTATCTTGCAAGGCCTTGCCCAGAGGTCTCTTCCTTGTTCTTTTAATTAATAGAAAATACATTTTTAAAATACAGGGTTTTTTTCCCAACTAGGACCTTTTGCTCTTTTATTCTCCCTCTCCTCCTTCCTGTGGAGTTGTTTGTTTCATCTCCCCTTTAATGTAGAATTACATTGAAAGAAAGATGAAAATACCTGGTCCTGAAGATCGTTCAATAGAATTAAGCAATTCTGGGGTTTCCCTGGTAGACAGATGGTAGAGTGTTGGGTTTTCAAGGCAAAGTATGAAATTTTAAATTAAAAGAATTTTTAGAATCATAGAATCATAGAATGGTTAGAGTTGGAAGGGACCTTAAAGATCATCAAGTTCCAACCCTCCTGCCATGGGCAGGGACACCTCTCACTAGAGCAGGTTGCTCAAAGCCTTTGTGTCTTTGGGATCTTGAAACATCTACCCTGTTTTGGACTTGGTAAATAATAGTTTGTAGCCAGCTGTTCTCCAGACTTCCCTTGCTTTTACATGTACTGCATTTTTATTTCTTCTTGCAAAGTTAGAAAAATCAGACCATCTATTGGACGTAAATTCCAACCTTTCCCAGCATTTGGCTAGATGAGCTACAATTAGTTATTTTTAGTCCTGACCAAGTTTGCATTAAATGTTCTTCAGGTTGACACTAATTAGACACTGAATAAATAACATGGTTCCTTGAAGGACAGATAGCTTTTCCAAGTACTGACCATGGCTTTACATAGGTCACTTTCCAAAGTAGGTCTCCAAAAAGAAAGGAATTTGGAGGAGGTGTTACACAAACCACGACATGTAAAGATGTGGGTGTCGTCTTTTTTCCACAGATAATTTTTTCCACAACTAATACAAGGAATTTGAAGTCACTAACCATACGATAAATCTGTGGATTTCACATAATATTTTTCATGTATTGTCAAGCTGAAAGATGAAAATTAGGCATTCCCCCAACCAATTTTGTCTTTCATGCTCTGAAAATATTTAGGATACCAATCATATTAGAAACTTATTGATATGCTAAATCAGTTGGCAACAATTGCATGCAGGTTTAGCAGACTTGGAGAACAGGAAGTGATGAGTTAGTTACAAGGAATAATCTAGATACTTCTATGCAGTACTTGAAAAGTTTGTGATCTATATAATCGTGACCTCCAGTCTCTTCAGTAATACTGCTGCAATCACTAATTTCTAACAAAAAGCTACTCTGTCAGGTCAGTCAGAACTGAGATGCAAATCATTTGTATTTCCTTTACGTTTGAGAAGTGTATCTTTGGTTGTGTAGCTCAGGTGCTGCCAACAGGCAAGATGATTTTTCAGGAAACTTGCCTCTCAAAAGAATGAGATATTTCCATTCTTCTCAACTGTTTCTGTACCTTGAACCTCTCATCATGGGATTTCATGGCAAGTGCAGATCTAAAGTGTCTCAGAGGGTGAACCTCCTTGCTTCTGACTTATGTGATTCTAGAATAAAATCAACCTTCAGATGTTTTCTTTATTGTAAACTTAAAGTGCTTTTTTTTCCCCTTTGCTATTCTTTTTTCTGAAGTCATTTGTGTTTAAATATACAACCTATATTCTTCCACAGTAGGAAATCTCTGATAACTTATTGCTGGGGCCTTTGCTGTGTCTTGGAACAGTTCCCCAGCCTTTTACAGTGTTCAGAGATGGCACCAAGTTAGTAAGAAAGGGAAGGCTGGGAAATCTATTAATGATTGCTTTTTATTTGATTTTAATATAGCAAAGAAACTGAATGTCAATTGGGAAGCAAGTTAGTTCTCTTTTAATTCCTCGACTGATCTTCAGTCTGATAGTATCTTCCATATTGTAATTCTGACAAATCTTGTTTGAATTGCCAGGGAAATAGCCAAGGACTGAGTTTGACCATAGCTACTGAATTTACCTCCCATGTTTAGATGAGATTCCTGTAAGCTTTTATCCTGAGTTTGGAGGGCTCATAGAGTTATGCTTTTGTTGTTGCTACTCGATGGAAAACTGCTTCATGGACTATGACTTTCAATATTGAGGGCTGCTAATTTACAGAACTTGAAATAAATTGGCCTATCTAGTTAATAAAAATAAATAAAGATAATTAAAATTAATAACAATACCTTGAGTATCAACTCAAGTTTGCGTTATGACTCTCCCAAGGAGCAAACCATGGAGAAGAATGTTGCATCAGGTAAAATGTTTGCAGTTGTCTTCCCTCCCTCTCCCCACACTTCCCAAAAAAGGTTAAACAGAGCTAGCTCTACCTCTCATTGCCCACACCTCTACTATATACTGCAGTGGCTTGAAAATAAAGAGTACACAAATAGAATCAGGCAGCAGCATTAGCTAGTTACAAATTTTGTTCATGTAAGAGGCTTTAGCAGCAATGTTTGTGATTGCTACAAGACCTTTAATCACAATTGCAGCATTGCCTGTAAGTGGATCTTCACTAGTGCATAAGTGCATCCCTAAATCACTGCTGTGTTTGGGGGAAATTATTTGCTTCCCCTCCTCTCTTGGGATCTTGCAGCCAGCCATACCTGTACGCAGTGATGGCACTGTGCTCAGGAATTTGCTGGTGGTGTCTTTAGGCCAATTGTGTCCCTATTTGACTCCACCTACTCTGAGAAGTTTGACATATTCTGTTTCCCAAAGTAAATAGTGTTTGGGGTTTGGTTGTTTTGTTCGTACTGTTTCATCCCCACAGAGGAATGAATAGAGCCATTTTGTAACCTTGATTCTCAGTTTACTTCCTTCACTCTCCACTTAAACCCCATCACAGTAACTGTTAGTGTTTCAAATTCTCTTTCAAAGGAGCACATGCCATCCAAATCGTGGTGGTATGTGAAATGTAACATTAGGCAACTGTTGATATTGTCAGAGGGATTGTATGTTAAGCTGGGGTGGGGAGGCTAGCACAGTACGTTTTGCAGAGCTGTGCATTTTTAAAAACATCACCGTGATCCCTGGCATATCACTTGTACTTGCAGAAGAGGGCCGGGTCCTACATCTTCAGACAGGGTGCTTTTCCAGATGTTCCACCCAGCCCAAGTTCATGTCAGACAAGTCACGTCGTCGTCGTAAAGCTCTTGAGGTATTCAGAGGAGGATCTTTATTTATTTCAGTGTTTCATGCTTTTTGTCAAATTTAAAGCTCTTTGAAAGTGTAACACCTTTCATTTTGCTGATCTCAAAATCGTTATTTTAAAACCTACTCTGGAGGAAAAGAAAATACAACCATTCTAAAGTTCTGCCTTTTTTCCCCCCATTAGTTCAGGTTACGCTTACAATGACTTTCATTGCATTTTTAAGTAAACCCCATCGTTTAAACAATTAGTGTCTATTTCAATCATACAATACTGTGACTGTCCTTTTAATTTTTTATGTCAATAGAGAGATACATGTTTGTGATTAAAATTTATCATTGTAAACTACCTTGCAGTAGCATCTAAATATGTTGCCCAACTGGAAAATCACACGCACGTGCAAAATGATAGCGAAGTTTATAGGAGTGGGGCTAGCACATACGATATTTTGCCCTAATAGTTTTCCAGCTCTAAGCCATTGGTGGCTCAGGGACTTTGATTCATACGTATTCAGTAATCCTGAATGAATTTCTCTTCCACGGGCTTGTCCAGCCTACCCTTTGAACATAATTCAACAGGGAGTTTCACAGCTCCACTACATCTTGCATGAAGATCTGTCTCCTTTTGGTTTTGAATCTAGCTCCTGCTAGCTTGGTGTAATGCTGACCACTACACTTGTATTGGAAGAGACAGCAACTACTTAATGCTTATTCACATTTTCCACATCACTCATCATGTTATGATTCTCAGTCATACTCCTGCCCTCATTTTCTGCTTTCCAGACTGGGTCGTCCTGCAGATGACTTTCTACTTCTTTCATCAGAATTCCATACTTCTTTTTGTTTTGACTTTTTATTTGGTGCTGAGCCGACCTTTTAACTGAACCTTGAATCCTAACCCCGAGGTCAGCTGAACGTTCAACTCGGTGTCCATAGTTTTATATTTTTGGTTGGGATTGTTTTTTCTGTGTGCATCACTTGATATTTGTCTGTTAAATCTCCTATTTCTTGTTATCATACAGTTCTTCTGTTCCAAGGCCCATTTATTACTCTTCATGGTTGGAACTTGCCTTGACTACCCTCAATAACTGGACTGCCATCTGGCAGCTCACCTGTTTTGCCACATCATTTATGAACATTTTGAACAATGTGAGTCACTACTGAACACCTGTCCCCCGCCGCTGACTTAACTCCACTGTTAGAGCTAAGTATTTGCTCATACTTCTTAGTGACTCTTTCCAAGAACTGCAGTAGGTGTGTGAGACAGGACTACCCCTGACTGGGAAGGAATCAGTATAGCTTTTACGTAAAGTGTATGCATGCATAGATGCTGGGAGGAAGGTTTTGAAATGAGGATATTACTCATTTGCCTGAAAGTTAGGGAAGCCCTCGCAGGAAAAACACACAGCTTTCATCATGTGTTTGTCATTTCCACGGCCACCTCTTTTAACTTGGTTTTCTCTGGGTGGAAAACCTTATCTTTGCTGTGCTTAAAAACACTGCAATTCCCTGGATAGAGGTGGCTCTTAGGATGCTGTTTGTTAATGATAAATTTTCAGTGAATTTTCCCTTGTGGTGCCTATCATCATTGCAACAGGAAGCATGGTGCTTGAGATGACCTGCATTGACTCCAACAAGGGATGACCAGTCTTTGAGCATCCTTAAGAGAAATTAAAGGAAAGTAAAAAAAAAAAAAAAAAAGTACGCAGTAGAACTACATTCAGGAGTATCCTGTGCAGTCGCCAAAATGGAAACAATTTAAAGTGCAAAGAGTTGCTGTAACAGTTCAAATACGTGTGAACATCAGCATTTCTGCATTATGCTGGAGGGGCTTTGTCCTGCAAGAGCTAGCTTTCCTTGCGTAACAATCATTTTACAGTAAATCAGTAGCAAATCAAATGGTGAGTAGCTTTTACTAGGAAATCTTGCTAGACAGAACTCTTAGGAGAGCAGGTTCCTGTTTTTTTTTCCTTTTCTCTTTAGTGATAAGAACAGAAAAATCTGCTCAAGAGTTTTCTGAAAAGTCAAGTGGTGGAAGAAACAAGAACAGCAAAGATATGTACCAGTAGCTCTTTGTTTGTACGTTTTTTAGATAGCATTGGGGTTGGATAATACATGAGGAGAACTGGTTTCTGAAAAATGGGACCTTCCCCGACACATGCGTTTTATATTATTTTTTTAAATTCAAACTGGAGGAGATGGCCAGAGTACAAAACCCTTTTCTAACTTAAGAAATGGTGGGAAAACTTCCATATTTTCTGCTATACCCAGCAAACATAGGCAAGTTTTCATCACCTTCTGATATTATGACCATTCTTTTCCCTGTGTTGATTCATTCACCTTCTTTTCCCACCCACTGAGTAAGATTAGTAAACTTACTGTGAAACTACCAGAAATTCCAGAGCTGTTTCACTAATAGAAGCTTTCCAGCTCAAAAAAAAAAAAAAAAAGAAAAAGGAAAAAAAAAAAGGTAAAACTGGCAGATGGACACTTTAAAATTTTACAGTGTGGATACTGCCCAGGAAGAGATTCATAAATACATAACATGTCCAAAGTTGAGCTATAAAGACTAATAGATTCCTGCTCTGGAGCTTTGGGGGGGAAAAAAGGTCATAGCTCTAAACTTAGACTAAAAGAAGTTTGTGAGATATTTTCAGTAGGATTAAGCAACTCCTGCTTTCCAGTAAAGCTGGAAGCTGGGAGAGCTAAGAACCTTTGAAATTTGCTGCAGTTGGAAATTGCCTCATGTTTTCCATTCTAAATATTTTTCTTGTGTTTCTTCTATTTAGAAATTTTTCAGTTTTCAGTTGAGGTTTTCCATATATAAGTTAACTGCTTCAAATGAATACTGTTTTGAAGCTTCCTTAGAACTTGCATATTTGTGTTACCGATTCAGATTTACCTCCTCAGAGGTAATTTTTTTTTCTGTGACAGTGCTGAGTTAAACCATCTTCTACCACCTCATGTTTACAGAATTTTATATGAACTTATTCTTTTGAGTGTGCACCTGTGTGCCCTACTGGTAAAGAAAGTAGTTTACTAGTATTATATTAGCAGTCCTGGGGTTGTGGTTGAGAGGGCATTTATAGAAGCTCTCACAACAATGGTTTTGACATATGATTTACCTAATGGGATGAAGTTTCCTATGCTTGTTCTTACTGAGGAAGTGTCTGAAGAAAAACTGTTCATCTCTCTGAATTGCATGTGCAATCTGAATTTAATCAGTTGTTGCTCACCTTTTTATTTAAGCTTTCAGGCTAATCAATGGGATTAGTTTGGGGGGGAGGCGTGGTTTTTTTGGAATTGCTGTCGTTTTCTGCACAGGCTGAGGGTGAAGTCTTGGCTCCCTTCCCACTGGTAAGCTCCGCCAAGGACTTCAGTGGAATTACAGTTCCTCCTTAGGTACTTTGTGTGTTGGGAAACCATGGTTATTTTTTAACCCGGCTTCCTAAGAAAATTAATTAATTTTCTTTCCTATAAAATTAATATGATCACGTTGTCTGTGCATACAAGTATCTGCCACTTCTGCCCTACAAACTTTCTTTGACCCTGCTGGCCAATTTCAAAACAAATTCACAGGAGGGTAGAAGTCTTGCAAATATGAAGTTCCTATAGTTTCATGAATGTAGCCATTTACAAGAGGCAGATTCTGTTACTGCCACCTGAAGGAAAGGCTGAAGCCCCTGCCTAACTGTATTCTGTGAACAGAGAGTCAATGTGGGAGAAATGAATGATGAATATTCTAATCCTAGGAAGCGCTTCAGTCAGAATTCACGCCTTATTAAACATCAGAAAAAAACCCTTCTCTTCAGTCAAGATTTGTATCCTGAATGTATTCTCTGATGTCTTACAAGGCACGAACACCGTTTGAAGCTTTTCCTTTGGCAGCGGCATTTAGGGCATCTTTCCTGTGTGGTTCCTCTGAAGTTTAATAAGGAGTGAACTCATGCTGTGCTGTGGCTTTAACGCAACTCGGTTAAAAAGTCAATCTGATGCAGTGTAGAAGTCCATTGGAAACCAAACTGTGCTACCTATGAACTTAAGCCTCGTTATTTACGCTGTGAATAGTTCTGATCGAAGCAAATACAGATAGGTAAACATTGACTGGCAGGCATTCAGGAGTAAATGAAATACAGATATTACATCCTTAGAATATTATAACTGATGTTTACACACATAAAACTCATGCAATATAAAGAAGTAATTCATCAACCTTTAGTAGGTCATGTCCATATATTGGCATGGCATTAACATTCGTAACATTGTGTTGTTACAGCACGTGTGCAGAAGAGGACCAGATTACTGTTGATGTGAGAACTAAAACTTTGAAATCATCATTCTTTTTAGGGTTTTGGAAAAAAAAAAAAAGGTGTTATTTGACTTACTATTACGCATTTTGTAGACGAACATGTGTATGAGGTTCATACAGATGCAGGTGGTTATATGGGTAAAGGCAATATCTCATTTTATCGCCAAATTCAAATAGACATTCAGATAACGATTTACGTGTTCAAGGTTATAATAACTGAAATCTGTATATAGTGCATTGTACCCAGTGTATGCAAATGCCAGGTTTGAACCAATGTATTTAAAGAAAAAGGGCAAAATAATAGCAATTTGTGGATTTGTTGTTCTTCCTGAAGTCAGAATTAGATAAATTTTTTTAAGACCTCCAGCTTGCTATTGCTTTCTTTTCCAGCATGAAAGCAATACATTAGGTACAGTAGATCCAAAGCTTACGGTTCTAAGCACATTTTTATTTTAAACCAAGGTGGATAAGAATTTACCTAAGTAAAAGAGGATCAAATATATCATACCCTCATTTGCATTACAAAAAAATTGGTTTTTTGAACCCTATGATTGAGTCTTAATCTAAAGTGAAATTGGGCATGTATAGTGTCCTGCAACTGCATCGTCACCCTGACCTCTTAATGAAAGACAGAAAATCTGAAAGAGGGAGATGAGTAAGATTTTTCCAGTGTCAGTGTAACTCCTGTAAATTTTAAGGAAAATGAAAATTGACCAGTAGCCAAAGAAACACTAACTGTAGTAGTAGTTATTAAAGGCAAGGCCTGCAGGCATTTGGAAGAAGGAAGCTAAATGAACAGAGGCTATATACAGAAAAGTTTCCATTTAAAATGCAGAACTGTATTTTTTTGTTCTTGTAGGGTCAGTTTGTTATTTCTTTTTTACTTCAACTTTGCAGTAGACCTAAAAATCTTCATAAGCTAACACATTCATTATAATTCACTTAAAAACATCCAATGATGGCCTGCATGTTGAAGACAGGAAATGGACGAAAAAGCAAAGAGCATATGATTTCTGAGAACTTCAGTCTTCACAACAAAATAATAACCTAAGCATGTAGAAGCCCTAAATCAGCTATTCCTGCCCCAGGGTTAGCAGGTAGACTAGAATTCTGAAATACTATTTATGGATTTAAATAATACTGAAGGTTTCATTTTTTACATTCTTTAGTCAATTCAAAAATAACTTTTCTGAGTGACAGATCTTCACAATAAAAAAACTTGCAAAGTTGTCTAGGTCTGAAATCATGCACTTCTGCACTTACAGAGAGTAGCATAGACATTGTGCAGTCTTCTTTAAATTTTTTTAAAGTGAGAAAATGGGTAACCTGCCTTAGGAGCTAGTATCCAAGGGATTTTGTTGACACTGTGACAATATTACCTGATGGAAGGAATCCATCCAATTCTGGATAAACTGAAAAGACTCAATAGTAAACTTCACCTTGAAAGATGCTGAGGACCCCCTTGAGAAACTGTGGTCATGCTCAGCTTCTGAAGTAGTAGTGAGTTCTACTTGGCTTTTATTAAGATATAATAGTATTTATTTCCTGACATAAATTGTATTACAGATTGTTTATGACTGGACTTGAATCAGTCCCTGCTCTATATGCAAATTATGTGTTGCTAAAACACTTTACATCCTTAGGGTGAAAGGTATTTTAATGAGACGTAGTACTACTTCAGTGCTTTTATTTTTAAGTAATGTTCTGATGTTCTATGTTTTTTTTCTGTCACTCTTAGCTGTGTCTCTTTTCTGGCTTAAAGAAGAATGTCAGTTTTGCACTGGATTATCCCAAGGAAATAGCAAACATCAATTACGAGTTATATCATGAAGAGGTGTAGCGTTCTGAGTTAAACTGAAAGTATGAGGTACTGTCATTTGTAAGGTATCTTTCATTTTGCAAGTGCTTTGCAGAGGTCAGGTGGTGGTTGGGTTTTTTCCTAGCATGACCTCTGTCAGTGTAAGTCCTCTATGTATTTCTCTAGTCTGGAAAGAATGACCATTTCCTCTTAATTTACCCCAGAAACTATTGACAGAATTGGGTTAAAACACAGAATTTGTGGCTTCCAATGCAGTGGTAGTGACTCGACATTAAAGTGGAAGATCATAAACTTTAAGCATACGCACGTGAAGAAGAGATTTAGAAGAGGAAAGAATCAGTTTCAGTTTATATGATTTTAAACATGTTACTGTAGCTTGTTTTGTAGATATGGTGATTTACCAAATGACGTTAACACAACTTTGAAAAAGTTCATCATGCAAGCTGGAGGTTGCCAGTCATTCAGTGACAGGGATGGATGTGGTGAGGAAAATGGAACTGTTTGGTAGCATAGCCTCTTTCTTAAAGACTTTAAAGAAATCAAACTTTAAAGAACTTCAAAGAAATAAAAGTACAGGATATTCAAACATAGACATGGATAACACATAAGAATCCAACACTGTGCTAATATTTATTGCTGGTAGAAACAGTCAAATGCAATTAGAATATAAACATTTTCAGCCAAAAATTAGAATGTTTTCACCTGGGACACAAATTCTTTTTCTATAACACATCGATAGGTTAAGTTAGATTGCATATTGAAACCACATTATAACATTTAGCCATACAAGATAATTATAACAGCTTCCTAACCATGGGCACACATAGGACAGCGTTAGCAGACACTCTGCTCTTGATTCAATAAATAAAAAATTTTGTCCCATATGTCCCATTTGTCTAATGGGCGAAAAGTTGCTACATCGTTGAAGTGACTTGAATGAAGGAAGTTCTGTTAGACTTCATAGAAAGAACTAGTTGAGAAAGAAAACAAAGAGGGATATTGCTTTCTAATATTTTAAGAGTGAAGGAGCAGGAAAGCAAGGTTCGTGATATTTCGTATTTTAATCCATTTCTTTGTTATTTTTATTAAAAACTTCTCTGATTAGTGCCTGAGGCAGTGTCACATTTTCTTTTTTTTGTTTGTTTGCATATCTGTAGGACTCAAGAGCCTTAATATAATTTCCAAAAAGAAAAACCTTAATTTAGAAAGCTGTTCTTGCAAATATTCACCCAACTTGCAAATGCACTCAAGCCCTTAAACGTTAAGTAATATTAATCAAACCCTTAAAAGGTGATAAGGTATGTTAATAGAAAGTTGGAATTTTTGTCTTTCAGTGACCGTGTAAGTATTTGCAGTTTCTAGGGGAAAGAGGGCCTGCATTAAGGATGTAAGTGTCTCCATTTGACTTAGGCCTGACTGATGTCTGTATGGACACTATATGCACTCATCATCTGATCTGGGAAAAGAGGAATCCTTGTGAAAAAGATTTCACGCCAGTCTTTTTGTTGCAGCACATGCCGTAATGAAAGTGGTCCTTGAACAAAATCCAGGCATCAGTAAAAACAAAATGCTGGGAGTGCCGATACTCACTTTTCAACCAACTAAGTGCTGTTCTAAGTTGCAAATTATGAATTTTCCAGTTTCTTTTGCATTTGTGGAGCCCCTGCTTTGACCTTAACATGATGAAGACTTGGGGGTGTATTTTCTGCATTTCCTTTTTTTATTATTTATTTAAATGTAGACCTGTGTCTGCCTTGTTACAGAAGGATCCTTTGCTACCACCAATGTTTCAAAGCACCAGCGTTTTCAGAGAATTATTCCGAGTCTTCCCACCTACCAAAGGCTGCCTTTGTGCAATGTGATGCACAGCCCCGCTTCCCTCTGTTTTGACAAGAATATATTAGGATGAATATTGAATTATTTACGTTCATAGGAACAAAACACGCATACCCAAATGCCTGTGGTAAAGATTCTGAAAGCGGCTGTAAAAACCATCCCACCAGATTCATGTCATCTTGCTAAATGAATATGGGTTTAACATGGTTCTTATTAGCTTGTCAAACCACAGTGGCTGTGTTTACATGAAAAACTTCTGTTCTCTTGCCTTGTGTCCACATGTGAACGTATTTGGCTTACATAAAACCTGAGCTCACTAGGCTTCTTGGAGCATTTAGCGGGAGCACCAGACCAGACTTGTAGCATTCCACATCATTTGTGAACATAAGATAAAGCCAATTTCAAGATCTGAGCAAGAATGCCCCTTAATCATGCTGCGTACACATGGAAATCAGTGTTGGAAGCCAGATGTATGAAAGAAAAACATTTTTCTCCTCTAACTTTCTGCCTCCCTCGGGCATTTTTATCGATGACCCAAATGCTCAACTTCATATCCAGAAGTTTTCCAGCATGTTGCTCTCATTTAATTTCTGAAATTTTTATGCAAGATTTCTTATCCTTTCAGTACTTTGCATTTCTGGTTCTTCATGTAAGCTAATCAAATGTGATGCTGATGATGCAGGGGACAGGATGTTTCTTAAATGAAATATTTCTCCAGATAGAAGTGATCCACAAATGAGGATTACTGTCTGGCCAAAGGAGAATGGAAAAAATGTGATTATGTAGGAGAAGTCTACAACACAGCACTATTTTAGCACAGAGGCAAAAAATGGCGTGCTTACAAAATGACTAGGTCACTGGAAGTGTTAGGCATTAAGCAATATCAGGAAAAGATTAACAATAAGAGATAATTACTGTAATTTGACTAGTAGATTAGGGAACATAAAATAAGGAACAATATAAGCAAGTGCAATCATAAAATGTAAAAGGCTGCATGTTATAGGAAATTACTTCAGAAAAAGGTGACAAGAGTGGGCAAGGAAGGCAATGGAGTCATACAGTGTTTTGAGACTTGTTTTTCTGCTTCATGATAAAGACAGTGATGCTTAGCTGGGCTTAGTACAAGTACTGAAAATTACCTGCCACGTGAATAGTCGTAATATAGTAAGCTGGATGTTATTGAATGCTTGCTGGAAGATTGATAAGAAATTACGGGTATATAGGGCGTATGTTTGTAAATATAACTGATACCATCTTGGAATAGTTATTCATTTATGTTATCCACTTTATGGATGGATAATAAGAGAATAATCACATCGATTTGTGATAAATGTTCTGTTCAGTGGGGTTGTTTGGGAGATCTGCATGACTAAAGCAGAGTGGATTATAAAAGAGCAGATGAGTATCTTAAACGATGACAAGCACTGTGTAACGTAGCACCCAGGCTTCAGCACAGAGGAATTTCCAGTGATCCTCACCATAAAAAAATCCTCAATTCTTTCATGAATTTATTGAGTCCTAATGTTCCAGAGAATAGTGCTCATAGTGTACCAGTGCTCCAGCTGTCTTTTTCTTGTTTAGGCAAAAGCTTATAATTCCCAGCTTCTATCTTTGTGCTGCATGTAAGCAATTTTCAGGTAACAGACTCAACTTTTTCTCCTTCACAGTCCATGTGAAAGAGAAAAGGGGATAATGCATCGTTTTATTCAAGTTCCTGGGTTTGCATTGCCACCTCAAATCAGTGCAGGATGAAAAAGTGTTGCAATTAGGTTAGTTCGCTCTCTTTTCAGCCAAAATCTTCTTCTACCTTAGTTGTGATGAATCTTCAGCCTCTTTCACACTTGCTCTTCTTCCTGAGATCCATACAGGAGACAATAGCGGTAGCTTAGGCTACACAGTCTTTCTCGTGGCATTTTAAATCAGTTGTTTAATGTTCACTTCCTCCATCTTTAACTTCTTAGGAAGTAAAAACAATGTAGAAGTCCATAGTGTTCTCTTTCTTCTCTTATCTGCCCATGTTGCTTATCTTATCTGTACCTTTTTTATTTAGTGATGTTTTTCTGCTGCCCCATTTGTCTGGGTTTCTTTCCTACNGTTGGGGGGGGGGGGAGGGTTTGGCTGTTACTTCCTCATTGCACTTAATTCTCTGCGAAAATCCTTCTTTGACTTTTTTTCACTTCTGACTCAGATTTCTCTTCTTGCTGCCTAGATTCCTTTAAGAAATAAGCAAAATGCTTTGGAATTAAGCTTTAAATATCTTTGTTGCAACCTGTGCTCTTCCTCCTCTGTTTTTCAGTCCCTGCTTTTCAGTTCCTCACTGTGCTGTGTAATGTGAAGTACTGGGCTGCAAAATTTTTTTGGGATAGGAACCATGTTCTCCTGTTTAAACTGTGAGGCATCTAACAACTTGTTCACGTCTTCTTATAACTGTTTTCCTTTGTGCTGATGGAGAATTAATATTTGTAACTAGCACATTTCGGGGGGGGGAGCAAAATTGCTTTTCTGAGATCATAAAAAGTGTCTCTAAATTCAGTTCTGACATCATTTGTTATGGATTCTTATTATTATTTGCACCAAATGGCTGAGCATGTGACATTTGCAATACACCGTGCTATTTGGGTTTCCTCGTGGAATACCTGAGGGAGGCATAAATGTGGTAAGTTGCAACACAAAAGCAACATTCGTCAGAATTTTTGAGCCTTACAAGAGAGAATCACTCTTTTTATGGCCTATGAAACTTTTAATATTTTCTTTTTGAACCTGTCCATACTGTATTATGAAAAATAATTCTATATTTTAAGCATAAGGGATTTTTTTTTATACTTTGGATCAGTTTGAAATATATTGGTTTTATACTTTTCACTTTGCTTTTATATTGTCAGAATGAATAAGTGACCAAAATGTCTCCACTGTGCAGTGTTTACAGAGTGATAGTGTTGAAACGGGTTAAGTTAACCTATATTTTAAACTGCTGCACACATTGAAGCCTTGCTGTTAATTTCTGTGGCACTTGCTTGGGCTTTTCCTGAAATTTGTACCTTGAGGTATGATGGAGGTCCTAGAGGGCAGTCGATTCTGCTGGGCTGCCTGCCTGCCCAGGTTGGCTGTTGTAAGCTACAGGTCAATTTATGAAAGTGGGTCCCCTTATCCAGAGAAGAAATCACTGTGATGGCTGTTGTAGGCAGAGTGCTTGTACGCCACATGCTACCGCTGTGTAACATGAAGTGTCCAGTCAGCTGGGTAAGAAATGTTATTCTCACGTGGTTTTGTTTCTTTGGAGAATGCGAGGTCTGAGGACAACGGAGAGCTCTCTCTCCCATCGTTGGCAGCCCAGGTTTTCACTCGTTCAACATATCAGTGGAAACCTCTCAATCCCCTTTATGCAGAACCTTTCTGCATATAAAGACCCAGTAAGCAAAAGAAAAATCCCTTCAGTCCTGATTTATCCAACAGAGAGGAAATACTAGCATTTTTAGACTTTTTCACTGTCAAGTAGCAATTAAGAAGAGCTTTATATTGCAAGAGTATCTCTTCTTTCTCCTTCCAGCTCTGAGTCTGGCCAGGGAAGGGAAGGGAAGAAGTTTATTCTAATTTAATTAAAGGGTTAAGCTATCTAGTCATCTCATGCTTCTCAGGTGTTTTTATTTCCTTGAGGAGGTATAGAACCCTGGAGACAGAGCTCCTATCCCCATAAATATTCAAATATTGGATCTCCCAAGATACGGTTTGTGTGTAAATCTGTTAGGTTAAAGTCTGCTAGAACCCAGAATCTGTACAGTTAATGTAAATCTTTCCTTGGTCTAGCCAGTTAGTCTAAAGTGGGGAATACATTATATACATTATACTTTTTTTTTTTTTTTTTGACAATGTCACCTGCAGCAGAATACAGAAGTTGGAATAACCCAAACAAAGCAGTATTCATTAGTGCTTACGGGTGACTTCAGCCCACAGCTTTTATACTAATCTATGAACGTTATTAAACTTCATTGTACTTCAGTACAGCATCTGGACATTATAGGTGGGCAAGCAGAGAGGCAGACTGGTTGCAGTAACTTGCTAGAACATACAAAGTCAGCAGAAGAGCTGCAAATAAAGCTCAGCAAGTCTGGCTTGCAGTTTTCTGCACAGTCTGTGAAACTTAAATACATTTTTGGCTTTAGTATTTGCTTTTTACAGTGTTTATCCCATATTTTTTTCCAGTCACTAGTCAGGAGGAGCTCAGAGGTATTTACCCTGAACCTCTAGTAGGTCAAGGAAAAAAAGATGGTATTGTCCTTTCAGTTCTAATGGCCAGATTTTTAGTCTGAGTTTGACTGGGATTCCTTCTCCAAATAAGTAGATTTGGCATAGTTTTCCCTCTAGGTCTATTTGTGGTTGTATTTTTTTCTGTACACTTGACAGTGTAGATACCTCAGACTATATCTGTTAGCTGAAAACATATATTTCCATTTTAGCAATGTTGAAGTAGAAATAATTATATTTCTACTTGGGGTTTTTTGACTCACTTTACCTTGTAATATATTTGAGTGGACAAACAGTATGTTAATAATGTTTGCTTTAAATGGAGTATTACGAGAAGGGGAGAAAACACTGTCACAAACTTAGACTGACCAATTTTTCAGTAACAAGAGTAATGTTCTGTTACTTTACTGTTAAGCTCTGTATTGCTGATTGAAGCACTATCCCAAGGCTTCTGCCAAGCACCACGTTGTTTGTGTGATAGGGAAGATTTGGTTATGGTCGAGCAAGTCTGAAAAATGGTAAACTGACAGCAAATCTGGGATCATGGTTGGTAAGGCAGCTTTTGTGGTCACGTGTTTTTATTTGATGTGGTTCCTCCTGTCTCCTGTGCCAAATGGTGTAATGTACTAAAGTGATGAAACTGCAAAACACACAAAAAAAAAAAAAAAAAAGTCGGCTATTTATTTCAGCAACAAAGGAGAAAGAGAACAGGGAAGGAGATCAAAGCCCATAACATAAGTCTCAAAACAGGAAAAAAGAGCAAAAAGAAAAGAATTTCTTTCCACATGCTTCAGGCTACTCTTGCTTATAGCCATCATCAGTAACAAACCTTTTAAATGCTTTTGTAGGTCTGCAACGTGCTTCAGTTTCAAAATAAGGCAGATGAAAACTTGGAGAGTTAAGAAGGGTGTATTCTGGTAAAAGCAAGGACTATAGTCTGTGAAGTCTAAAGTCTACTTTCCATCACTAGTACATAGATTTGAACATGTTTTAACATTGACCATGCTGAGAGAAAAGCTCTTAGTTATTTTAAACCAGTATAAAAAGTCTTTCCGTGCAGAGGCAAGTTTTTTGTTTATTTACATTTTCAAAGCTAGACAAATCTTCATCTCGCAATCATTGAAAATGTCATTTCCCTGTTTTACGTGGGTTTTGCAGAAAGAATACATTGGATTAGGAACATTGTTTAGTGCAATCAGTATTATGTACCACTTTCTTTTGCTATAAAGCTCTTTAATGCTCCATTCACACTGTATTCAGGGATAAGTATGATTCGTCTTACAGTGCTGGACCTCCTTCCCAAATACATGGGGTTTTTTCCTCTTTCCTCACTTGGAGCAAAAATAACTGCCATTGTGCAAGGTACGTCCTTTTAAGAGCATGAAACTTTTCTGTAGATGTTCTTTTCTTTGTGATGCTTCTTTCAAAGAAAAACTTACGCAATTTGGGAAGATGGGGAACAGTAACAGGTAAAGGCAAAGTGTATATATATATGCAGAGAGAGAGCAAAATATACAGACAGTATTATGTGTATACTGTAGTACCGTAACCTGTGTTAGCACATAACTTTATAAACTGTGATATTTTTATTCTTACGGGACCTTGCAGAAGATATGGGGGATAGTTCGAAAGAATCCTCATTGTTCAGGCTCAGCTCAAAAGTTTCCCAGCAGTGTAGAGAAACATGCATTTTTCTGCTCGGAGAAAGGGGGAAGCAAAATGGATTGCAGGGAAGAGGTGGGGTGAACAAAAGGAGTTCAGGGGAGCTAGAAAGGCCCAAGAGAGTACGGGGAGAGTTGTAGGGATGGGAGTAGGAGCATCTTCTGTCATGTCTCTAAGTCTGCCTTGCCAAACGACCCAGCGTTCTGACCTTGGGACTTGGAAGCACCCTTCTTCTCTAGTGAAGTGATGTTTTTAAGGAACAGAAAATAACTGATTCTTTATACATAAATACTCAAGAGCAAAATCAGTCACTTCTGTAAACCTGTGAATTAATGCTATGCCCCCTTTTTTTTATTAAAGGATCATTTCTAGAGAAAGACATTTTAATGTAATTACAAGCTATCAAGAAATGGGAAAGAATTTTGCGTTTTGTATGCAGGCCTGCATAAATCAATCCATTGAAAGACAGACAGAGCAAGTAACTTGGAATGCACCAGTCAACAGCAGAAATGTAAGCATACTCCAGCTACGCAATTTGCACTTGTATTTCAGCATGTCGCAGAACAAAACTGCTATTAATGCAGGCTGACTGCTGCTCTTGTTGAATTCAGTAGTGATATGCTCACAAAACCCAGTTTAATTCACAGACTGTAGATCAGAACCATATTGTGTCTGATGCTCTGGAAACCCAGGAAGGCAGAAACTTGCTTCAAAGAACTCTCTGGTCCATCTTAAAATGCAATGTATGAAGTTGGTTTGCAGAGCTGAGTAGCTTTAGAGTAACAGCAACTGAATAAAGTGCTGAGTCCAGCAGATCTTAATCTCTGTGTTCCAACCTTATCTCATAGGTAGGTATGTCTGCCATCTATTTATCTTCATCCAGTACCAGTCCTAATGAAACGGCATCCACTAAGACCGTTGCTTTGTGAATTGTGATATATTATAGAAAGCCACTATGAGAATCTGCTAGAATTTTAGCCTTCAAAGGGTAGCAGGTTACTGGAAAAAATTGTATAAAAATCAAACACGATTGGGTTGGTTGTGCTGAAACTAGACTTGCTCTGACAGCTGTCAGGGTAACAACATTAATTAATTTCTCTGTCTTAAGAAACAAAACTTCCCCATCATATCTCTTGACGGTTTCCTGTTTAATTTTTTGTCATCTTGATACAGTATCACCAAACCTGATAGTGTGATGTTACAGTTGGTTTTATTCCTGGGTATAAAAAAGTATTTTATTTATGAGGAGTGATAGTAAGAAGGAAAGCTTAATCACAAATGGAGATATGCAAGTTCTATCCTCCAAGAGGCTCAACTGTCTGGAAAGCAGGTCTGACATGCAGGAGTCTTTAACTTGCACTGGTGGAATCTCTTGGCATATAGAATTTCCTTGACTATAAAAGGCTTCTTAGGGCATTTTTCTTTTTCTACGCCTTTTCTTTTCATTGGGCTTTGAGGGACCTCAAAAAGCAGCATTAGATCCCAAGCTGTGTGCTGAAATTCCCTTGCCTAATTTTCTCCATTTTACGTATTTCCTTGCACCTTTACAGGTTCTTCTTAATTGACATTGAGTAAGTCACTTCTTTCTTCAGCTGCAGATTTATTATAGAGTCAAAGGAATTATTATAGCCACTTGCCCTGTCTCATGGTTGTGAGATGCTGCAAGTATGTTCCTTTGGCACCACAGAGACATAGTACAGCATAGTCAAATCAAACTGAGCAATAGCTTCCTTATGTGTGTAAAAATAAAAGGTAAATACTGGTTTCATAAGGCAGATGAACACTAATTTCTGAATGCTTATAGAAAGTTTTGAGATGGTCAGAGGCAAGGTCCTGCACAAATGCAGTATTGTATTAAAATATTTAATAAGCAGATTCTCTGACCCAATAGAGGGAACAAAGATGCCTGTCCACTCTTAATTTTCCCTACCTGTAATTATTTCTGTAGAACATAAATTACGTACTGTACAGCTTTATCCTGTTTTCAGAGGATAATTATACTAGAAATTCCAGCCTTCTTTCTGTTGGAGGGACCTCTTTCTCAGAAACCACACCTTATAGCAGTCTGTTTTTCGTTTGAGAAGGGTTGAATTCCCATATATGTCAACAAGTTTTTATGGATTGACTACTTTCAAAAGATGGATACGTGTAAAACGGGAAGCCCTTATTCACAAATCATAATAATTCAGTCTGGAAGATGTATTCGAAGCTGATGATATAGGTGTGGAAGCTTTTTTGCATGTGAAATCTGTTAGAGATTACTCCTAATTTCATGCCTGCTATTGTAACCCAGAGAGCAGCCTGTAATTCCTGTTGTAGTCATGTACGTGTCTCCAATGGTATCTCCATGCTGAGGGGGAACTTGAACTTGATTGCAAATGAGGCAAGGCAGAATGCAAAACGGACAGTACCATTTGCTCTGTATGAGATTGGAGGCCTTTATGGATACATTTTACATAAGCATCTAAGGAGTTTAATAAACTGAAAGCCAGGAATTAAAGGAAGGCTCACAACCCACTTGTAACGTACGAGGAGGGACAAGTCTTTCATTCTCCAACACTAAAGACTGATGGACCCAGTATACTTTCAATTTCCGAAATGTTCCAATTTAGTAATAATCTAATAGTTGTGCTTCACTATTTTTGACATCCACAAGTAGCAAAATTATAATCCCATGTGAGTTATTTTAGTACAGGGGTAGCAGCAAGGAAACTGAGTTCTGTTTAAAAAAAAAAAAAATCCTGTTGAAGTCTTACTTCTGCTGGAAAAGTTTGTTTGTTTTTTTGTCTTATGTAGCTGTGGTATACTCAAGGTTTTTTTCTTTCATCATTGCATATGCAAAATCCAGACCTGCAGAACTGTTCCATGTGGTGAACAGTCTGCTGAACCCAGACTGTTTTGCCTGAGTAGCAGATTTCCATATACCTCATTATGAATTTGGGTTTTTTGATTTATGTAGGCTCTGTTCCTTCAAAGGGATGTACGATTGTAGACCTTTGTACCTACCAAAGTGATAGCTTATCAAGTATTGAGGAAAATATAAGGGCAGGTTCCGTTAAAGAATGAGAGCCTTATTTTGCCAAGGAGAACCTTCTTTCCAGCCAGTTTAATCTTTCATGGAAACAGCATGTAAACAGGAGGCCACAAAGTAATTTAGCTTTTGAAGCTTTTTAATTGTACCCAACAAGGTTATAGATGTTTAGTGAATGATGTAAGCCACAGCGTGTAATGCAAATCCATATCCCTTTTGATTGGTAAAAGACTATAAGAAAGATTTAGGTCAGTACTGCTAAAAGTAAGTAGCGTGGACTTTAGCTGGTTGTTACCTTATACAACATGATTTAAATAAAAAGCACTATATCCTTCCACACCAAAGCAGCTATTATCCTCAGCAATAGCAGGCATGCTTTAGTATTCCTTCCTGCGATAAAGGCAATTTATTAAGGTACCTAAGTACTGGCCTGGGGTGCTGGGCCATCTTATGTAGACTGTGCTTTTTCCAAGAAAAGTTGAAACTGGTGGTCCTTGAGGTCCCTTCCAACTTGGTATTCTGTGGTGAAATACATCTCCAAAGTTATCTTATTTCTGCGGATTCCTGCCATTCAGATACCCAGACTGTGCATGGACAGAGTTAATATCTGTGTTCATATTCTTTCCTTCTTGGGATGAACAAAATCATAGAATCAGGGAATATAATCATAAAACCATGTAGGCTGGGGGGATCCTCTGGAGGTTATCTGGCCAAGCCCCTCCTCAAAGCAGGGCCAGCTTTGATCAGGTGGCTCATGGCAGATGTTCAGCTGAGCTTTAAGCACCTCTAAGGACGGAGACTCCCCAGCCCCTCTGGGCCTTTCTTCCAGTATTTGATTACCCTCATTGTGAAAATGTTTTTCCTAATAACTAACCAGAACTTCCTTTGTTGCAACATGTCTGCATTGCCTTTCATCCTGTCACTGTGCACTTCCGAGAAGATTCTGGCTCCATCTTCTCTATATTTTTCCATTAGATAATTAAAAGCATCAATGTGCTTTCAATAACAATAGGCCTTCAACTCCCCTCTTCAATATTCCCTCTTCTCCAGCCTTCTCTTAAGACTGAACAAACCCATTTCTTTCAGCATCCCCTGTTACATCAGGTACCTAACAATCTTTCTGGCCCACTGCCCCCTTGATCTAGTAGGTTAACATCTGTCTTGTTTTGGGGGGCCCCAAACTGGAGTAAATAGCATGGCTGACATGCACCTGGCCATCTGTTACTCCTCAGTCTGAATTATTTTGATTATTCTTAGCTGGTTTGACTGAAGGTGGCAATTTGAATAATTCAAGACTCAAAGTCCTCTCCTCCAGCTATGACAAGATATCTTAACCCAGTGCTCCACATCTTATTGATGAGGGCTAACAAATAGAACTGTTTACAATGAAAAAGCTATTTCCTGAGAGAATGCTTTGCATTAGTGTCTTTATAGATGGTATCACTCACTACTTTTTATATCACCACAGCATAAAATACATTTCCTCAGTCATGGCCCTCTGACTTTAAACGTAGGGAAAGAGGACACTGTAGAAATCACTTTCAAATCCCAGGGACTGTACGTGTAATGTACTGTTAAATTAACTTCTATTTCTAGTGCACTTGGAGGATCATCTGCCCTTCATATTCCAGCCTTTCCTGGTGGAGGTTGTCTTATCGACTATGTACCCCAAGTATGCCAGCTGCTAACAAATAAGGTAAGATAGTAAAGAGAACTCAATTTTCCATTCCCTTATGTGCTGTACTGTATTGTTTTTCCATAGAAATAGTTTTTATTCTGCCAAGTAGTCCAAGCAGGGCATACTTAAGGTAAGCTACACAAGGAATACCTTCTTGACAAGAGCTGAGCACCTAAAGAGGGCATTGAATATAATGACTCTTTTAGGTAAGCAAGCATGTTTTGGATCAGATCTTGGAGTGGATTTTTCTTACTGTGACATGTTATGATTTGGGATAAAATGTTATCATTTCATACAACACTGTAGCCTACTATTTTGCGAGTAAATACAAATGTGTAGTTTGCATATTACTTTTCCAGTTGGAAGATATCTAAGTTTTCATACCATAGTCATCGTTGTAGCGTTTGAGGGCCTTTAGTGATTTTCTTGTCAGATGTTTCATCCAAATGAACTGAATCAGCAGTCTTATTTGGGTGTTTATACAGTAATATCTACTTAAGGTTGCTGAAAAGGTTGTGTTCCAGTTAGCTTACTGTTTAAAAAAAAAAAAAAAGAGTGAGTATATTATTTTGAAAGCTTCTCTTTTATTTAAGTGTAATTTTCAAAAGAAAGCTTATGGGCCAACGTCTAGGTATCTGCCTATTACAGACCCTCCTATTTGTATTTGTGTATTATTTTTACCTTCATTTGTCCAAACAGGGAAAATAATTTTATCTTTTAGAAAAAGTTCTTCAAAATGTGTTTCCATAATTATATTGGAGTCTATCTTTAGAGTTGTTTTTGTTGTGGTTTTCTGTTAAAATTACTTTCCATTTTTAAAATCTGCAAGTATACAGGACTGTTTTTATCCTTTCTTAAACAAAGTCCCTTAAGCAAACTTATCATATGTTTTCCTTTTCCCAAAATAACATTTCAGATCCCACACAAAGTCTTCAAAATAATCATAGTTTTTTATAAAATGAAATAAGTCTCAATTTATAAATAGAATTTAACTCTAAGGGCTACAAGATAGCTCTCAGCAATGATTGTATCGAGATTTTTTCAAAAAATTTAGGGAAGCATTTGCCAGCCAAGGAACTCTAGTATTACCATAGCCAAAAAAAATATTGTTCCTGCTCTTTTCATGTTTGCTGGGGAAAAAAGGCTGTTAAAATGTTAGTTTTCTTTCTGGAAGGCAAGGTGATTTACATAGGGAATCGTATATGGAGCCATACCGTAAGTACTTGAAGGAACCAGCTGTAAACCAGATGCTTTTGCAGGCTGACAACACGTGCATTGTTTCTGTTACGGGTCAAACCCTGTTCACACTGTTCTGCTAAGTAATCCCATTCAAATCAATAAGAAAACATACATGGTGTGAGAAGAATTTTGCCTTAAGTCTTCCAAGTTTAGCATTGTTGGATTTTGTCTGTGCCAGGATGGAAGTCTTTCAAAACCCAGAATGCCTCAGAAACTGATGCTCGCAGTTGAGTAGGTGGCTCCCTGAGTCAGCACGAAACCACTGAGAGCTTAGTGTTACGAAGATTTTTGTTGGAGGTGCAGTCTTCAGAAAACACCCGAGATCAGTGCAGTCTTCAGAAAACACCCGAGATCAGTTGTGAAATATTTTTTTTTTCTTTTCTTTTATAGCAGAATGTTATTTTGACACTTAACCAACTGTCAGTTCAGGTAATTATAAATTTGCCTATCATGGCTTCCTGCTCAAACTTCAGCAAGGCAAGGTCGCGCATTTCTTTTCTTCACTCTTTATCTTGCACAGTTAAACAGTGCTTCAATATATTGTGAAAGACTAAGTTTCACTCAGAAGTGAGCGAAGAGTTCTCTTTACAAGATTTTCTGTGTGCAAGATCCACTGTTAGTTTTAAAGGCATTTTAGGGTTCTTTAGGGAAATCATGCAAGCTAAATGTAGGATTCAGAACGACTACCATGTCAAACATAAATCTTCCTTGACAAGGAATATATGACAAATTGGGAGCACTGGATTTTTTTTATCTTTTTATAGCTCTGGATTTGTTTTTTTCTTTCTTTTTTAAGGTACAATATGTTATTCAGGGATATCATAAGAGAAGAGAGTATATCGCAGCTTTCCTGAGTCACTTTGGAACGTAAGTTTTCTTTTGATGGATTATTTTCTGTAGCATGGGGGGAAAGTGGTGTTTTCTGCACATGGTCTTTGGTTGTGTGACTGCTGTCCACTGGATAAGATGAAATCTGGTCATTTTCCACAGAATTATGTGTATAGATTGTCTCCCTGTAGCAGGGCTGGAATGAAGTTCAGCATTACTTCACTTCTGTGCCGGTTGCCAATCTGATTTTACTAGAAAATAGCTGATGATGGGGAAAGGACAGTAGGGATTTTCTCCTTGTGCAAAAGAAATACGCTCATTTCTGAATAAATGACTGGAGGGGTCTTACAGTAGTAGGCAGTGACTGAGGTGGGAGGACGAGGAAGTGGGTACAGTTCCAAGCATTGCAGGAGCCAGAAACCACTGCTTGGCATGAAGGCAGGACCGGGGGACCAGCTGCTCCCACCGCTGAGCAGTGTCTTGTCTCGAGAGAGAAAGGGCTGTCGGGTCATGTTGAATTCCTGCAGCTTAAAGGTCCGTGGCCTCGGATGGTGACACATTAGCTTCACAAATCAACTAATGAGGAGTACCTTGGCAATGTGAAGGGTAGGCACTTTGGGTTCCCACCTAAAACCTGACGAGCAAGAGTCCAGGAGCTGATGCAACAGTGATTGCCGGCCCAGCAGTGCTGTACCTCATTGTGATGACAGGCTTTCTGCTTCTGAGTGGTGATGCCAAATGACATGGATATTGGGGAGCCCTTCAAATCTCAGGTCTCCCAGGTTGAGGGTAGGAAGACAGGTGGCTTCTAGTATGCACCCAAATTTTATACAACTCTAGATAGATAACAATTACTTGAATGGGACTTTTGAGTAAATAGACGGTTAATGAAAGCGCAATCCTTATTAAAACAAGGTATTTCTTCTTTTTCTGAGAAAATTACAGTATAGAAATGGCCCACGTGTGCCTATGTTTTTATTTCACTTGTGAAGTGGTTCATGAGTCCTGATACTGCTTGAGACTTTTAGAGAATACTGACTCCTGATAGTTGAAATTTTTAATCTGTCTACTGAACAAGTCTTCTGTATTTATGTTTTTGTATGGTCTCATGCTTTGCTTTATACATATATACATTCTTCTGAGTTCTCAAATTTAAGTTCTTCTCAGTCTGTACATTTTCAGTTTTACCCTGTCACTTACTACAGAGTTGTTAAACTATCTTAATCTGAGTAACATACAGGGAATTTGTGTGTGTACAGTTTTTATCAATTTAGTACTGCAGATGCATTAGCAGGTCTCCTTTCATTCTACAGTGTATTTATATAAACTGAATTTGGCCTTTCTTTGGGTAAAGAACTCCTATACCACAGCATAAATAAGATTATCAAGATTAAAAGTTTAATGTAATTTTTATTTAGCTCTAAAATTGTAAGTGTTAAAAAATAAAGCAAATACTGGAATTTTCTGAACAAACACACACACAAAAACCCCAATCCCTTTAATGTAGAATTTAAGTATTTGTTGTTCGGTGTTGAATGAACGGTAGGTAAAAATTGTATTCTTGGTTTTTTACTTTTTGTTGATAGTGGTGTGGTGGAATATGATGCAGAAGGCTTCACAAAGCTTACTCTGTTGCTGATGTGGAAAGATTTTTGCTTCCTTGTTCACAGTGAGTAACTCTGCCTCAGGCATAAATGTCTATCCTCTTGAAGATAGAAGTTCAAAAGGGAAAAAATACAATTACAGGAAACAATTTAAATGTTTTAGCTATTTTTATCCAGTGCTTAATGTATTTTTGATGTGGCCATGACACTTTGAAAACACAAAATCCTCATTGTAGTTGGAGAAGGAGAGAGGATCCACACTGATAGTGTACTCCTTGCCTTACAGAGCAACAAAAGTGTCCTGGGAACTTTTTCTGGTAATTTTACAGTCGTAACTCGTCCTTTTAAAACTGTCAATAATGAGGACCAATACTATACATAACCTGGGAATACCTACAATCTTGTGTATTTGTCAGGAATCAATGCATTGATAGTGATAGAAAAGACACTTTAGCGTAGGGAAAATGCATTGAATGAGAAATAATAGTATACTGTCATTAGGAGCCAAAAGTTATTCCTGGACTGAAACTGTGTAGACAAAACAGTTTGTGATAGTATGTTGCTAGATTTGCTGTCATTTGAAATTCTTAAATCAAGATTTATTACATTCAAAAAGACATTCTTAAATAAGTATATAGGAATTACTTCATGTAGAAATTATTAAATACGGCTTTATTACTGCCTGATACTTGTTAAATTAAGTAGCAATTATTATTTTACCTATATTAAGGTGAACTTCACAGGTGTCAGAGATATTTTGGTCTAGAGAAATTCAGTCATGTTACCCTTTATTTTTGATTGTTACATTTTTCATCTTTGTTTAAAATGATTACAAGGCAATTTGGGCAGCTGCAACATTGGTGTTTGTTAGCACTCTGGCACTGGAATATTTCAGATTATGTCATTTTTGATTGAGCTAGCTTTGCATGTGGAAAGCTAATGATTTCTAAACATCATAGAAGTTTGTCCTGGAGTTTTTAAAGAAAGAAGTGGGGATTGCCATTGTTCAGAGAAGTACTTCACCCTGTGTTGTATTGGAGATCATAAAAAATGGTCTCAGTGATCCCTTTCTTTTTATCACCCAAGTTTTCCAGACAGTAATGACCGTAAGAGTCCTAGAAAACTAAAATCTGAAATTAAAAAACTTCCACCATATTAATATCATTTACATTGTGGGAAAAAGAAATGAAATGGATTTTTTTGAAATATTGTCCTTATTACATCTTTACTTACTCTTCATCTACAACTGAAAACTGGTCACTGGGTGATTGTCTTCCATGAGATGATGCTTCTTTATATACAGCCTTCTTGAGGATTTCCTACCTTTCTTACTCCCCAGTATGTTTTGCTTAATTTTATTGGTGTTAAAATTCCTGTGGATTTGATTTTTGCCGTGGGATAATATAACTTAATAGATGTTGAAGCAGTTAAGAGTTCAGAGAAATCAAAATTCAAATTTCTGTTAAATAACAGAGTAAGTTTTGACTGCAATATTTACAGTGCTCAATTTAACTGGCATGAAAGCTACAATTATAACTGAATAGTTTATCACTATGTATTAACCCTGTGGCCTAAGAAATCATACAGTGGCTTAGCTGTGCAAGCAATTGCATCACCCACTTGTTGAACAATCCACTGCAAAAACATTTATGTTCCATGCACTGAAGGATATTGCAATGAAAGGACCGAAACCTGCACTTCATTTCCTGAGTGAAGTAATGTAGGCTTTCATCTCTTAACCACTGACATAACTATGTATATTAGGGTTGAATATTTAGCAAGCGTCTAATAAAATGTCTGGGAGAGATAGCTATGAGTTCAAAACTGTTCTACTTTATATATTTACTATAGTACGTAGAGAAAGTATTCAGAGGAGAATAAATAGGTCAGTATACAGCCAGCACCATGGCAAATCAAATGAAAGGAACCGTAGTAAATTTTACTGGCATCTCGATTTTGGTTAGAATTTTAGGTTTAATTGAGATTGTGACATATATAGACCCTAATGTGAGTTGTATTTCCTTTAAAAGATGCATTCTTTTTATTGAATGCATATTTTTAAAAGATGCATTCAGAGGTTACAAAAATAACTGTGGGGTCTTTTTGCTACTATTTGCATTCAAAGTTACAAAGTTGTTTGGAAACTAGGAAGCAAAACACATTAGAAGTAAAGTGAAATTACTCAGAATAGTTCTATTGAGTAAAATGAATTAAAGGTAAGAGGAGAGAAATGGGAAAGCAGTTCTGGATTGCCAAAGCCCAATAACCTCAGAACAATTTCACTTACTNAAAAAAAAAAAAAAAAAAAAAAATGATTTGTGCAGTAGTTACAGAATGAAGAGCAAAGTCCCTTAAGTCTCCCTTGAAACACAGAAGAGCTACCTAATTGCAAACTTAATCATTAGATTAATGTAGCTGCTGAAGTTATTATATGAGATCAAAGAGCAGCCAAAGGAACCGTTGCCTTCGTGGTTTAGTTCTGAAAATTGATCAAGTGCTTTCAAATATATGACAGAAGAAATAAACATTCAGAGAACTTCATGCATCCACATGGAAGAGGAAATCATTAATCAGGCTTAGTGCTTTTGATATCGATACTGTTTATGAGTAAGTCTCAGTACAAAGCTTTGTAAATAAACTTAAATATGCTCATGATTTCTTTCTTTTATTGTTTTTAAATCAGCTAGGATTAGTTCCTAGCATACTTGTTCCTTATTCTTGTTCCTGCATACATCCGGTGTATTTATACAATATATAAATATAAACACAAGTTACATTATCTGTGCACAATTAAGAATTCGGTAGCCTTATTGGTACGGACACAAGAATAGGACTCCAAAGCAACCTGTAGATAGGCTTTTCAAAGATTAGTTTTTGTCTTTGATAAAATTTTAGGATTTTTAGGTTATCAGCACAAAGGAGATTGGCAGAAGTTGGACCGGTTGCAATGGCAAATGAAACACTGCTTTTGTTAGTGGTTATTTGTTTAAGACCTCCTGCAAAGGACAGATATTAAAATAAAAAGGTTTTGTTTCATTGGACAGTGTTTCAGAGGATGGAGAATGTTGGAAGCTGCCAGCATTTGTATCTTAAGTTTATATGAGATCTCAGGCTTAAGTGAGGTTGGTGCTGTAAAGGATTTCAGCTTCTGCACTGGGTAATACCAGTGACCCAGGAGGTCCAAAGTGGTGGTCATGTAAAAGCTAAAGTTTAATTAACATGCTTTCTTGCTATGGGAGCACCAATGGAAGTAGCTTTTTGTCCACCCTCTTACCTATCTGTGCAGTTACGTGGCTACCCCTGTCAGAATAGATCAGAAATAGGCAGCATCTCAGCAAGAAAGAGGTTTTTACACAGGAGAGAGAAGCAAGCAAGAGACCTAGAGCATTAGTTGGCTTATAGGAGGTTATACCTACGAGTATCAGGCTTTGGCTGAACACTTGCTTCTGGATACAGGGTTTTTCAGTGGAAGTCATCAATGCCAGGTTCTGATGTGTTTCTCTTAGGATATTGCTGTCTGCACGTTTGTCATCAGAGCAACATGTGCCAATGCAGTCAACCTACGTGGTTTGAACTGATGGCCCGAGCTAAACAGGTGGGGTTTGCTCACATAAACCTCTTTTGGATCTGGATTAACACATCTGTCCACAGCCTCGGAAAGCAGCGTGGAAAATAAAGACACAAAGCAAGCATTTTTGGTCACCATGTTTGTCAGATGAGGCTTGGGAGTAGGGGAAGAAAAAACGGGGCATTTTAGAAAAGAGCATTAGTAACTGGGAAGGCAAGTTTACGCTATTGTGCGAAGCAAGTGCAGTTTATTCCAGTGTTCAGAGAAAGAGAAATATATGCCCGCTCACTGTAAATAAACAAAATTGCATTGAAGAAGTAATTTGTTCTATCAATTCCCTTTCCAAACAGAAATAACTCCTTAGGCTTCAGATATTGTTTTAATCACTCAGCAGAGCAACAGTAATCCTTATAATTTAGGTAAAGGTTAATTTTTCAGGCACCTGGTGTTTAAGATGTTACCTGCCCTTTAAAGGAGATTGGCCCACCTCTGGAAAGTCAACAGAACAGAGCTAATGAGCATTTGTCAGCTCCTTCATCTGTTCCTCCTGCAGCTGTTTAAATAAACAAGTTAGACTTTGTGGTAGTAAATGGCTAGCAAGGAGGTTTGGTAAAGGCTTAACTGGAAGATTTTTCCTAGATGAACGTGTGTCTGATGGCTTAGTGTTTGCTGTTTGGGTTTAGGAGAGCTAATGTGAGAAGGCAAAAGTGTTTTCTTTCATCTAAGATTGTATTTATTGTTCTTTTTGAAATTGCTTCTGCAGATTCCTATTAGAAAAATCACATGCCTACCACAATAACTCCACAGTCACTGAGATAAAATGTTTAAGAAATATTTGTTTATCCAAACAATTTGGAACCCAGAACATGAGACCATTTCGTGTAAACATTCTTGTAAATATTTCAGTAAACCTCTAGTTTTGGCCATAGAACCCTCTGTTACATAGGACCTATAGATCTTGGTAAATGTGAATGTGAGAAGTAGCTAGCGTTTGTTGTTTTGTTATAGCATTTAGTGCGGTTGGAATATGCTCAATGATTCCTTTGTGCTACTGGAGTATGAATAAGCAGTTGAGTGTGGTTGGTAGTTTTAGAGATTTTATTTTTGATTTTTCTGTCATGGAAGACTTGCTGACATATGTGTTGGAAGCTGAAAAGAAGCTAGCCTTCAAGAGCTGCTCTTCTTCATCAGTATCAGTGCCTGGCAGGCATCACAATTAACACTTAAAATTCCAGGACAAAAATCTGTGGAGGAAATTAAGATTGCATTGGCTCTACTTCTTTAGGGAAGTTAGGCCAATTATGAAAGAGAAGTCTCTTCAAGAAAAGTGATGGAAAAATAAACTGTTGTCTGTGAGTTGTTTCCTAAAAAATGGCTAAGTGTTGAGTGGAATTTTTACATTAGATCACTTCTGTGAGCTTTTATCTAAAGAGGTGTATGGGCTTCCTTACATAGTGCTTTTATTTTATTCTTCTCATGGTTCCTTAAATGAAAATGGGAATTTATGACTTTGAAAACCAAAGGAGAAGGAAAAAGAGAACATGACAGTATGAATAACAATGTATGGGAGAATGGAGTGATGTCTGGTAGTGTCACGAAAGCAAGATAGTTCAGTAGAAATGTCAGGCATAATAAATGTTTCAAGAGTCTAGTATGAGACGTTCAGTGCTGATCAAAAAAGTCTGCAAAGATTGCATAGGGATGTCATTTTGTTCTTAAATGAGAAGCTGGAGATTAGCAAAGCTGCAGTGATGTAAAACTGGCTGGCAGAAGTCAAAAGCCATTTGGATCTTATGATTGGGAGTAATTTTTTGAGTGTTCAGTAGGCAGATAAGCATCTCTCATGAGGCGGTCTTCTCTGGCTCTCTCAGTACTTTTAATCGGTACCATGTATTTCATTGAATCTGGTCTTGAAAATTCCTGAACGCATGTTGTTCTGCCTGCAGCAAAATAGACCCTGAGCAGTTCAAAACTTTGTACGTTGTTTTAATCACCACAAAACAAAACCTTCTCTGACATTTCCAGTGTAGTGAAGTGCGTATCGTTTAACTGAAGTCAATGAAAGCTGCAGACGCGCTACGATGCTGTGGATCAGGCAGTGTGACGGAAAAGTAGCCTGAGTCACCAGCGCACAGTTCTGTACTTAACCAGGCATAGGCTGGGGCTAGTCCCAGGGCTGAACTGCAGCATTTAGAAAATTAATTAGTCTTTTGCTGATCATTTTTCTCCATTGCATTTTTTTCCCCTTTATTTTTAAGGGACACTGTCAACTAGATTTAGTTTGAAATCTGTATTGAAATCTGATAACTTATTTTTTGTCATTAAGAGTACATTAAACATCATATTCCTTTGATTCCATACTGGGTATTTACTTGTATGTAAGTTGAATGGTATTTTCTATGTTTAGGTATTCGTAATGGATGCAAGTGAACCTGAAAACAGAGGTTTTCTTTTCCTCTTTTTCTGTTTCTCTGTGTTCATTGTAATCATGTCACTCATTGTAAACTGGTTTTAGGTTCATATTTATTATTCTGCCAAAAAAAGGGAGAATGGACACAAGGCGATTCGTGAAACTTGGTGTGAACAGCAACAGACAGGAAACAACTGTTGTGATAAGAATTAGGTTTTACAGGTACTTTATGATGGCCTGACATGGGTGGACTTGAAAAGTATTTTTAAGCTGTGGATGTCACCTCTTTAATTTCTGAGAAACGCACATATTTACCAAACCTTTAAAACTGTAGTGTATTGCTGTAGGCATTAATTGATGTTCTTCCAGAAACCACAAGCACTTTAAGCAAATGAAATGAAAGGGTTTTTGTAGTAACTTCTTATAAAATTGCACTTTTCAGAAAAGTTGTCTTGATTTTTCATATCTAATAAATATAGCTAGAATACTACCACTGTGTGCCCAAGCATATGACAGATAACTAATAAATTCTCAGAAAAGATGCCTGACTGAGGGAAGTGATATAATCCTATTCTATTCACTCAATTTTTGAAAAATGTAATTAGGTCACAAAAAGCCATTGGTAGAGTTAGGACTTGTATAGAGATTGTGATACTTTTTCTTCTTACTCTGTCTTGTGTCCACACATTTTGAAGTTGTCTCACGTGGCATTCACAGGTCGTTTATTCTCTAAGGTGAGAACTATGTTAAGGGTGTGAGATACAGTAAGTTGAAAATTGCTCATAGTAGCTAGTAGAAAGCAAATATTTTGTTTTCAGTCTGGAAAGGAGATGATGAGTATGGGTTTCACATGAATCAGTCCTGGGTTCAATACCGGGCAGTGCTTTCAGATAAAAACAGGGTGATACAGAACATCACAGGATTATTAGAGACAGGAAATTTCTAGAAATAAGGGCTGCATCAAGAAAAGAAAGATTTTTCTGAATCCTTCTTCCCTATCTCCTTTCTCTTTCTACCCAATGACAATTACTTTGTCACCAAAGCAAACTTTTTCTGAGAATCCATATGTGACACAGCAGTGGCACACAAAGGCAACTGCTATATGCCTTTTATGAAACAGATAAATTTACTTTTGAACAATAAGAAATACACCTTGGTTTAGAGATGGAACTGGTCATGAAGATGCTTAAAGGTTTAAATGGGGAAAGAAGGGAGCACTTAAGCTGCTTTTCTGTCTCCTTTGTCACCAGTTCCCCTGCTCCATTCAGCAGCAGTCCCATGTTTTCCCTAGTCTTCCTTTTGCTGTTGCTGTGGCATCCCATCTTATTGTCCTTAACTACCCTTGCCAGATTCAACTCCAGGTCAGCTTTGACATTCCCAGCCTGGTCTCTCCATGCTCAGAGAGTATCCACATCTCGTGTGCTTCTTTCCATGTCTGAGTTTTATCAGGAGCTCCTTGTTCAGCCATGTAGGCTTCCTGCTGCTGTTGCTTGAATTTCTGCTTGTTAGGGTGGACTATTCTTGAGCCTGGAGGAGGTGATCATGGACTCCTCTTCCCTCCAGGACCATTGTCCCATAGGATTCTTCAATGGGAGGAGCAAGATCCCTGAATGGCCCAAAGTCTGCTCCCTGAAGCTTAGGGTTGTGATCCTGCTCTTTGTCTTGGCTTCATCCTTAAATGGAATATTCACAAAGGAGCACCAGAAATTATTGGTATTCTAGAAAACATGGCTTAGAAGACCATGTTAGACAAACTAGCTAGTTCTTTAGGTCTTGAAAAGACACTGGAAGGATAAGCCTTTAGAAGTGTGAAAGATGGCTTCAAGGGAAAAAGTGATAAATTGTAACGCTCAGGAGTGGGAAGAAGCAACGGGCCTGTATTGCAGTAGATTTCAATTCAGCTTTAAAAATACCTGGTGTGGCTTAGTTGGCTGTTTGGGCCTGGCAGCATTACACCGCGTTGTGATTTGGAAGCTGTTAGCCTGCACGGAGCGGAGCTTGAAAGAACAGGATAGCATGTGTGTCAGCAAAGGGTCCTCTTGACCTGCAGGATACTGTCACGCTGATCACAGATGAGAATTAAATAAATCGGTTTCCTTTCAAATCCCAGGCAGCATTTAAAACAGGAAAAAGAATTTATTTGCAAGCCTCATAAGCTTAATAACGTATCAGTTGACAGAAGCCAATGTTTTTGTACAGGTGCTTTTCAGGTAACAACGCGTTAAAAGTCTTTCTGTCCTGCTGGAAAGTAACGTAGGACTTCTCAGTGTTTGGCAGTGTGTCTCAGTATTGGGAAAGCAGAGGAAGAGTTTTCACCTTTTCTCCACCAGTAACATGTGATGGTCACCAGCCTGTACCAAGCAAGGGCACCGCTTGCTTTTTACACCCCTAACAACTGCAACTGTATTTAAAGTATAAGCTTCAAGCAATTCAGATGGAGAAGAAGCGGCTTTTAGTAGCATCAATCTCATCAGCACTTAGAGAAGTTACTATAGAAACTGTTACAGCAGAAACAATAAAAGGAAATAAAAGCGGAAGGGGGAGGGAATTGAGATCTTTGAGAATTTGAGTAAAAATAAAGCTAAATAGATGTCACTAGCTGAAGCTAGTGAGGTAAAAATAAAAAGCCTTTCTCTTAATTGAAATAATCACGGTTACAGGAATTAGAGAAAGAAATGACCTGGGAGGTCTTACGTCATTTCTTTGGGCTCAATATAGGATTATGAGATATTGTATGGCATATTTTTAGGAGTTAGTCTAGTCGTGCTGTAAAAGCCCAAAAGAGTTAGCCCAAAAGCCCAAAATGACTTTGTTGAGGTGAGTGATGACACTCCAAAGCAAGTAGGCATTATAAAGCAGTTTTTGGGTTAAGTCACATCACTTTTTAATGGTCTTTGACCACATAGCTGGAAACTGCTTGCAGAATATCTTGATTTGATCTGTTACTTAGTTCCTCTGTAAGACTAAACAAAGAATTAGATACTCTGTCTGCAGCACGTGACTGTAACGTAAGGCATTTAAACTATTTCAATCACATTTTTTTAAATGCTGTTTTTATATTAAGGATGGGGTACTTAAAAAGAAAGATGCAGGCTATAATAAAGACATGGTATATTTTTATAACTGTATCATCTGCCTATGTTGAAAGAAAATCAAAACAATAGTAATCACAAATCTGGTTGCCATTGGTGCCTGGACAATGTTGTAGATCCCATTATCAGTGGAAGCAGAACCACAAGAGAGATACATTAGTGTCATGCAGTCCTCTTCAAATAAAAATGGGTTGCATACTTTATATTTAAAAAAAAAAAAAAAAGAAAAAAACAACAAACCAAACCAAAGAAAACTAAGTGATAAATTTATTCTAGTCTCGTTGAAATCCACAAGTAAACAGATCTACTCTCTGTAATGTGTCAGAACAGTTCAATCCATCACAAGTCTTTGTTTCCATTACCACTTCTGTATTTGAGACTTTGAAGTTGGCCATTTCCATAGATGTGATGTTGTCATAGGACACATTAGGGAAAGGTATGTACTGTTGGTGCAAAAATTTTGAAAAAAGAACCACCAATTCTTATTTCAGATCTAGCCTGGACTGACAAAAATTGAAAGTCATTCCTGTCCAAATAAAAAAAAAAAGTAGAAGGAAAAAATAAAGAAAGTTAGATTCCTTCAAGCATACCTTAATGTCACAACTAACATCACCGAAGTTACTGCAAACTGGGCATTTACCAGTACTTTCAATAACTGCTGTCAGCAGCCTGGCATTCTGAAGGTAATGCATTAAACCTCTGCTAAAGAAAAGGTTCCTCAGCAATTTCCTCCTTTCTTATTCCAGCTGGATTCTTCCTAATGACTTTCTAATAACCTTATCTTCAAAACATCTCAGTGGGCTCCCTTCCCATTCTTGAGCATTATACTTGCTGACAAAGGTCAAGAAGATCTTGTTTTGTTACGTGGATCAATCATTATATACAAATGCAGTTACAGGACTGGCTCCTTAGTGAGTTACTCCATTTTCAGACCCATTTCCCAGTACAAAACAAGGAGCTGTGAATTTCATATATTCACACAAATTGTCATAATCCCAAGTATTGCCATTTTTCCATTATTACAGTCACGTTTCAATGTTTATCTTGCATTGATTAATATTGTACATTCAGTTGATACATAACTGATGCAGTTAAGGAAAAACATAGTTGTCTTTTTTCATTGTACTTACTTGTATTTGCATAGCATTTATTTGGAAGTATTTTTTATATAAGTCACCTTACTCATTTACTGTATAAGCGTTGACTTTGCCGATGGGGTGGGTATTTCCCATAGCAAGGGCAGACTTAATTATTTCAAAACCAGCTGTGATTACCAACATTCCCAAAGTGCCGTAAGTGTCTCAGCTAAAATTCCATAAACAGCTTTTCATTTCACATTTGAAATTTTGAAATGTTGATTTCAAAATAGCATCTTCCGGCAAAGAACCTGTTTTTCTCCAGAAGGGATGTTAGCCTTAATAATATTTAACAAATTCAGATTCCTATGACGGTACTCTGTTAACCTAAAATCCCACACTAATGCCATTGATATGTTATTTGTCATCCTTGCTCTCTCATTCTTGCAAGACTACATCATCCTGCACCAAAGCAGGATAACCGTGGCATTTTGTAATCCTGCGTGTTTTGAGCCAAATTCACCCTTTCATTTTTTGGCAGTGGAATGTAGGCTAAAGGCCTTCAGCACACAAGAGTCAAGGAAAGATTCACTATGCAAAAGAGCCTGAAATCCTGCCCTGCAGACATTTGTGCTACCCACTGCGTTCCCCAACATGCTTGTGGCTGAATCTGTTGAGGTTTCTCAGCGGGGATAGTGATCAATACGATTCTTGAAAGGCCTCCTGTACTGGAACTTCCATGTGAAAATGGAAGATAGCTGTTTTGCCTTGGAGTTAGGTGAAAATTTTTCACCCATGGTACAGGCTGTCTGGAACAGCTTTCCCCCAGGAGAACTCATGTCAGAAAATCCACTAGAAATGTTCTTTTTAAAATAGAGCTGGATAGATGTGTACAGAGCATTCTATAATACAGTAGCTGTGTTACCACCAAGTTGCATTGTAAATTCACATGGGTCTCGTCCACATTAACACGTCATGAAAACTGGAGAGTTCTGAGTTCAAGGAACTTTTCCGTTTGAGACAGTGCATTCAAATCCACAAATTGTTTTTCCCAGCAGTGTGAGCTCAGTTGCAAGTAAAGGCAGAGAGAATGTGAGATTTAGTGAACCAAAAAAAGAACAAGCAAAAAGATGATGAATATATACTAACAAGAGACAGTTCTGGAGCCTGGGATTTGTATTTCCTGTTTCCATGACTTCATCAGAAGTACTTGAACACAGAGGCAGTCTTTGGTCAAAGTTGGATGATAAGGAAGGAGTGAGTCAGGGGATTTTGGGAAGAGAACGGATAGTATCAGGCTAAGATTTTTCAGTGTTCTCTGGAGTTTTGGGTTTGGCACATCTTTCCTGTATCCTTGTTTTTCCGGTGAAATAATTTAAACAAAACTTTTCATGTGTCCAGTAATCATTGATTCTGAAGTACCTACTATGGCAGTCAACATTGGAAAGTGTTGTGCTTGGCTACCTAAATTATTATCTACTATTAAGTCTCAGAAGAATTGGGTCCCACAGGCTGGTACTCAGCATCAGACAGGTTGACTGTCCCTTCCTCAGTCCTTCATTCCCATTCTGGAATCCCTAAATCATCTCTCAGCTCATGAAGGTGCCATGAAACAATTTTTTTAATATTTTGTGTAGCTATCATCATCTCTTAGTGATGATTAGAATGATCCCATTGAAAAGCTCACACGGAAATGGATACATATTTTATCAGAGGAAGGCTTCAGTGTTGTGCAGTAAATAAATGCAGAGCAGTAGAGTCTGTCAGATGGGGCAAACCAGAACAGCGTCTCCTTTGGCTGCTCTGTCTGGCCTGGGAACTGAACTGGAAAGAATATAGTGTTATCTCGTGTTTGAAGGCTGCTCCATAAAACAAGCAGAGATTGAATTAAGGTTGTGCAGGCCATGAAATCTTGTACAAGTAGAAATGTCAGCAGTAAAATATCTGGATCAGCCAGTGTTTATGAGTGCAAAACAAATTACAGGTGCAATAAACTGCAGCACATTCGAGCATCCCGAAGGTTAATAAGATAACCAGTATAGTATCATCCAAGTATTAAAACGGAGCGTAACATTCAGTGAGTAAATGTTGACTTCTGTGAAAACAAATACCTAGATTTATCCAATGCCATGCAAAGGATGAGAAAACCTTTTCTCTAGAACTGGGGAACATATGGAAATTTTTCAAAATGTTACCTTCTAAGTACTTTGAAATATTTGTATGGTCAGCATGCATTTCAAGCAGGGTTTTGTTTTTCCTTCTCTTCCCTGCAGTACTTCAAGGCAGGGAGGGGAGCACTGTGGTAAACCTGCCTTTTTCTTCTGAGTGTTTTTCCTTCAGAAACCCTACAGCAGCACTGGTATATGCTTTTGCCAAGACATCCCTTCCACATTTCATACCCTGTTTAAAAAGCTACAAAATTAGATGCTGAAGATACTATTTTAAAGTTAATAAGACTGTCGAAATCAACTCTGTAGTGCTTGACACAAGCTTAACAAACTAGGTAACCTGTTCCAGATCTCAGATGGTCGTTCTTTAAGAAAATTAACAATTAAACCTTACTGATTCATTGCACAGGTTTTTTAGTTATTAATGAATCGGGATTTTGGCTTTAAGATAACTATGTTTTGAATATATGTATGTGTTAAATGCTAACTAAGTCAAGAGAAGCAAATTTGTGTGTTACTTCTCGATAGTTTCTTATGTTTCAAAAAGAGAGCAACTTTGACTATTTATAAACTGTAATTAAGTTTCTTTACAACATGACTCATTCTCAACAAGCAAGTCCTTTTTCTTTTGCTTTCTTATGAACTGTGTGGGAAAATTAGGGTTCAATCACCAACGAATTTACTCAATGCCTAATTACCCAAAACAGCCCTCCGAGTTCTGCTCATGTGGAGCTTTCATAAAGACATGATTTTCACCGCACTACGGCTTTCTAAAACTTGACTTTTAAAAAATGATCTGTAAATTGTAACGTAGGAGAAAGCAGTGTTTTACTATGGTATTGGCTTCTTTCTCCAGTTTACTTCTTTGAGGTCCTCTTATATTAACAGTGTGATCCTTAGGAAAGTCAAAGTAAGAAATCATCAGGATTAAATTACTTTGAGCATGGAACTGAATTAGAAAGCTTTACTTTCCTGAATGAGCTAATTGTTTAGATTTTCCAAAGGAAATGTTTCTATTTCTGTGAGAGAAGGGGTAAATGGGACTTCCTCTGACATAATTTTTGTTTTAAATCTGAGTTTGACAGCAAGATTTTTACCTTCATAACTAAATATTACTGCTTAACTGCATGACTTGTGTAAGCTTGCTAGTTGAAGTGACTCACTTACGTAGATGAAGTTATTTTTAGGGTGATAATTTGCACTGCTTAGAAGAGAGGAAAAAAGGGAGAGAGAGACCTACTAAGAGCTAGATCCCTCATTATAGTTTACAGAGCTCGTGAACCCAGCATCCAAGCAAAAGATGACTAAGCAAGGGGTCTATTGGTGCTTTCAGGAATTTACAGACATGAGTCATCTGCTTGTTTTCTGCAGACATATCACCAGGGTACTTTGTGAGTCAGCTGTTATTTGGAAATAGTACTTGTGTTCGGCATGAAGACGTTTTTGTAGATTTTGGGTAACTAGCGTGCCAAACCAGAGCGTGCTTTTGTAGTTTGCCTAGCTCAGGTGTTCATTTACAAAAGCAGTGCATTGTTTTTAAACTGTGCTGCATTTTTCACGACAAAGTGTAAATGTTGTCTGGATGTAATGACGGTAATGCTTGGCTTTGCCACCGTATGTGTTGCATGAAGGCAGATCTGATTTTGCATTAGTGCGCAGATTGAGAGTCAGATTGCCTATACAGACGGGTAAAAAGAAAAATCTCTTTATCAACCTGTGCGACTGTGAGCAGAATTTGACCTTTTATCTTCAAAGCACCTTGCTAGCATTGATTACCAATGGCATTTGCTTATTTTTCACATACGATAAAATGTTTCACCCCAAACCCAAGTGTTCTGCACACTCGCAGTGTCAATGGACAGGCAACCGCTGCAACGGAAGTGAGTTCTTGCCTTCCCTTCCTACTGCTGAAATAATAGCTGGCTACCTTGAGATATGTATAATACTTCACAACCCAAGGCTGTTTCCTGTTTACTGGTCTTTTAGGTGTGGTTGTGTTCCAGAATTAGGGACAGGTTTTTTTACTGGGTCGGGACTCATCTCGCACCTTGTATTAAGGAAACACTTGGGTTAGAAAAATGGGAGTTTGGTGATGTTTAGATGAAGGGTTGTGTTAGAAATCAAAGGCAGGTCAAATTTTTCAAAACTCTGCTTGCAGTTCAGGATGAACTGATTGCCAGATGTGGGATGCACAATTTTATATCTAATTTGATTATCTGATTTAACAGTTTATAATGTAAGTAATTCCTGAAAATTCCTATACAGGTTTTGGTTAATAAAAGAAGAAAATATTTTCTGTTATATTTTGGTGGTAGCTTTGCTGGAAAAGTACTTTTATAAAAGAAAAGCTTCTCATAACAAATGAAAGCATCTCTGGAGTGATAGCATTGTCTTGATTATCCATTTAAACAGTGTTTCTAGTGCTAGATACTTTCTCTTAACTGCAACCTTTCTGGTGTAGGTAACGGGAAGAAAACCATCGCTGCTTGCCCTGTTATGTAGACCGAGGTTTTGAAAGGAAAGTTAATGAAAGACAGAAATTCTCAAGTACGGAGTTAAATATAAGGACTGAACTATGACTCGAGTGTTTTGCTAAAGTTTGTTATTCCTTTCACACAGTGATGAAATACACAAGTACACGGAGTAGTTTTCTTTTAAGGAGTTGGTACTTAAGAAGGAAAAAGATGCACTAGAGGAACAGACTTTCAGCACTCGGAGCTGAAGAAGTATATTTATAGTGTTATAACGGAGAACCTTGCTCCTTGCTTTCCACGGTGAAGTCCTTCAGAGGCTGCGGCACACATATACCATTTGCGAGGGGAGGAGACAGGTTGCTTGCTGATAAATGGCCTCGATATGCCAGTGTTTTTCAGAGTTGCTATTTAATAATCTTGTTATAAAGAGGAATTTCACAGAGCAATCTTTGCATCTAACCTTTGTTACAGCAGTGATCTGTCCTCAAATTAGCAGAACTCTGCCCATGTCATTACTGCTTAAATATCTGCTGGAAGCTGTTGTGTGAGCTGAGTCACCCGAGAGTTATCACGTGTAGCTCAGACACCGGGTCATGAACTGAGCAAACGCTGTCGTCCGAGGTGATTAGTTGTATTTAGAGACTATGGCTGGAATATGACATTCAGTTTTGTGTATTTCATGGCTACAAATGGGTTTACTCTTAGAGCTTGGAGGGTAATTTAGGGAAAAAAGAGCTGTGGTTTGGCTGATACACATCCAAGTATTCAGAAGTGATTAGAAAAACTGAAAAATGAAGGGACTAGCAAGATGATAGATTTAGAAAAATAAAACCTGTCTTACAGTGATATCTCAGTGTTTGAGCAGAGATTTCAAACAAAGTGCTGGAATCTCTGCTCCATGAAGTATTTAAACATAGAAAACATAGCGCGTTACCAAGCATACTGAAGGGGTGATCCTGTTCCGCCTGAGGATGGGTTCAGTCCTGTAATGTTCCTTTCGCTGTCTTCAAATTCTGTTTGTAGTGATCTTGACACCTGCTTTGGTTCCTACTCTGGCTATTACAACCTGTTTATTAACTTAGGAGTCTTTCCTTCTCCTTAAACCAGACTGTGAAGTGACAAATAGAGAATACTGAGAATCCATGCTTATCGGAATGAATTATAATCTTATTAATTTATTTCATTCGTTGCTACACCAATAGAAAAAATTAATTATTAATAATTAAAGTAAATAATTCAAGCCTGTCATAACTCAATTTAAGTACAGATTTCTGAAGCCTCCTGAAATTAAAAGTAGACCAAGAAAATCTAAACTATAAGTCTAGCAATGAAAAAGTTAAGTTAAAAACCAGTTTCTGGCAATATTATTAACTGTTGTAGACTATTTTCTTGTTCTGCCAGACCTAGCTGATCATGAGACAGTGATAAGCAAAGGGAACTAAGAGGTTCTGATTTTTATTTTTAGTGAGATATTTTAGGCATTAATGACTTTGCAGTGTGTTTTTGGTTTTGTGGGGATTTTTTTTTGCCTAACAGATGACAGCAAGTTGAGATCTTTTCCAACTCATGTGACTGAATCTTTCTACAAGCTTTGTCGAATCATTTAACCACTTTAAATCTCAGACAGCTATAAAATGAGAATAATAATGCTTTTGATGACCATGGGGACACTAAAATGAATTGGCTAAAGCAGATAAAGAGAAATTTATCTCTTGAATGGAAAGCATAAACAGATGTATTTTGTGAATTTTTGAAAGGGAAATTTTCACTATAAAGGAAAATACTGCATTGTTTTCTCTGTAACAAAATAATCATGGTATAAACATGATTAACAGAGAAATACACTACCTAAACATTTTTTAATTATTTACTTTACAAAAATGCTTTGATAAAGCAAACTGTCCCGTACAGCAATATATTGGAATCATTACTTGTAAGAAATACAGAAGTATGTTTTAGAAGTGGTCATCAATTTCTCTTTTTCTGTCACACTTAAATGAATGGAAATTATGTATTCCCAGTAAAATAAGGGATTTTTATGACCTTTTTTCTTTTTTTTTCTTTTTTTTTTTATTTCAGTTGACCTACCCCTCTACTTTCCTCGAGACCAACCAACCCTAACATTTCAATCCGTCTACCACTTCACTAACAGTGGCCAGTTGTACTCCCAGGCCCAGAAGAATTACCCTTACAGCCCTCGCTGGGATGGCAACGAAATGGCCAAGAGAGCAAAGTAAGTCAGATTGCTGTTTCCTACTAAATATTCCATTTGTTACATGGTAGTCTGTTGGTAGAAATTTCATGGAATTTCATGGAACTGTACATTTCCAGCACTATAAAAGCTGAACCTGTTTTTGTTCTCACGTCGTCCTGGTGTTCCCATGTATGAGTATAGACAGATGCGTTATTAATCATGCTTATTACATAAGTGCCAGAGGACTGATCAAAAGACGGCTGTTTCTGCTAGGCGTTGTACGGGCACAGAGTAGTGACAATCTGCTTCAGAGAGCTTCCAATCTAAGTAGACAAGATAGCCCCCAGCAGGAGCAATCTGCATGGTAGCAGTCAGTCAAGGTAACTCCATGGTTTTGTGTTGGCGTCGAGGGGGGGACCCTGAAGGGAAGCATGTGAGACGGAGAGAGCAAGGAAGAAAAACCTGAAAGATATGGAATAAGGGCTGTGATAAAAAGACACAGAAGAAGAGGAAGAGGTAGAGCAAGCCACCAGTCTGGCACAAGAGGCAGTCCTATCAGAATTTGAGAAAGTTACCTGAAAGTCTGAATATCTCTCTCTTCTTGGTTTGGGTTGGGTTTTTTTTTTGGTGGTTTTCTTGTTTTGTTTTGGTTTGGTTTTTTTGGTGTGTGGGTTTTGGGTTTTTTTTCCCCACTGCTTTTTCTATTGGCTAGAAATAGAAAGTCTCGAACTGTTTCCTCTGCAGTTTTTCTGCAAGCCCTCATTTCAGGCTGGGAAGACACCACTTCAGTCTGAGTGTCCCCTTTGGTTGAGGATGACAGGACAGCCTCCCCAGAGTGGCTCTGTTGCGAGGGCAAGCTATCATGAGCAGTGGTGCTCCTTTTGTATACTAGATGTTATCCCCGTCTTTTAATGAAGCAAAACAGATTTTACATGAATGGAGCAATACGGGTAACGGCATTGCTGCAGTATTTCAATTTTGCAAAGTGTAAAAATGTTAGAACAGCGACAGATTTAAGCCAGTTGATTATCAGTTGTTCAGCACATAAAGGCATCAAACTGCATAAATAATAAGGCACATTGGAATGAATGTTTTGAATGACAATCAGGAGATTAAATTAATTTAGCAAAGATGCGTAAATAAGAGTCAAATGAAAATAGTTCAAGCTGAGTAAATCAAATGAATGGCATGGTCAGAGACTGATTGTAATTTGGAAATGGTGGAAGGAAACAACAATTGACTGAAGCATTTGCAGATTTTATAATAATTTAAATTTTATGGAGAACATCAAGCAGCATTTGATTTTGATGCACTGTAATAGAAATTTTTTTGCTAGTATTTGGTTTTACTACCATACTATCTACGAGAGCTGTTTCTTGATCAAATACTTTTTTTTTTTGGTGGACTTTTTTCTACAAGAATATTATGAGTATTTTGTTTAAAAAAATAAAACAAACAAAAAAACAAAAAACCAACAAACAGTAACTGGAAGCATTACTGTGGCTTTTTTTATGACCTTATTACAAAATTCATTTCTTTTGCAGCTGGAAGCTTACGAGTACCTATGTGCTGTCTGCTAAGTGCATTCATTTATGAGTGGGTGCATACAAATGGACTTCTCTGCCCTACACTTGAAATTTAGTAGTATTGTAACAGTTCTTTTGAAAAGCACTAAATGCGTACACTTACTATCACGTGTACGTTTTGTGAGGTTATTCATTCTTATGTTTGAGCCTTTGCATTTAAGTTTTACACTGGATATGTAATATGAGAAAGATGATGAGGAGCAGGGTAAGAAAGTATGCTGCAATGTCTGAAATAACTATCATTGAGCTGCAAAGTCACAGAGAAGCCGCTCTAGTTAAGAGCGCTTTGTTTGCAGGAACAACCAGTGATTCCTGAGTACGTACCATAAATAAATCTGCATCAAGAAAAATGATGCTGTGATACGTGTTAGCATATTTTAAGAAAAAATTTTTAACACAGTCGAGCACCTTATGTAAACAGTGTTTAAAATCCTCGCTAGAGCTTCTTACAATAGGTTAGCGTGCTTCAACACAACCAAATAATTTTTCATTCTATTTTATTTTTACTGTAGCCATGTTACAGACCAAGTATATGGGAATATATGTAGATATATAGGTAGGCATTATAATTAAATACGTTAGTTCAAGCACCACGTCAAAACATCCCAAATAAAAACAGGAAAGAAGGATACGTGATTTAGCATCTAGAAGCAATGTAATTCTGCTCAGCTGAAGTCAATTTAGCCTGGATAAATCAGAGACAACTTGTTTGTGCTTCTAAATACTGTCTCTTAGGGTTTGCTTATATGTAGTCTTTTTCACTCTTAGACAAATTGTCTCCCAAGTGCTTGGCATCCTTTGAGACAAAACAGCTCTGTTTATCTTTCTGCCCTACTGTTCTAGGGCCACAGGATCTCCTACTTGATGTTCTGGTGTCTGACCAAATTCTCCGCCCTTTTTCTCAGACTCTTGAGGGATGAGTTTACACCATCTTCCTCACTGTAGCTTAAGACACCAGCAAGGATGGCTCTTGTACCAGCTGGGTTCGTTAACTGCCCAGGCATGTACTGAAACATGTATACCGCCTTGCTTTATGCTATGTAGAAGCACCACCAAGTTTGAAATACCGTCTCTCAGAGATTTCCTCATCTTCAATTTTGGCAAGCCCTGCCTGTTTTCAGCAACTCAACACAGCCTGCTTATTCACGGACAGAGCTGTCGTAAGTTCATGCCAAAGGGACTTTGATTCTGTGCCCAGCCTTCTCCCAGGGTTGGGTTTTTGTTTGTTTTGTTTTGGGTTTGGGGGTTTTTTTCCCCCCCTAACAGGTAGGCCCGTCCAATTCCTTCAACTCAGGGGCTAAACTTGAAAGTCTTGGTATCTTTGCTTATCTTTGTGGCCCCCGAGCAGAGGTAGGCATCTCTTTTGAAGTTAGGACTTAACCCTTTGCTGTAGCCTTCAGACAATCAGTAGTAATTACAAGTAGGAGCAAAATTACTCCCCTAAAATACATATATATAGAAGTAGATTGTATGCATTCCCACTTAGACACATATCACCTGAATCTAAAAGGCAAATTCATAGAGTATCAGTTTAGCAGGATCTTGTTCATTCACAGAGAAAAACCGCTGGTGTTCTTGCTGAAGTCATTGGACCAATTTATGCCTGTCTGATGAAGTCTGCAAAATCTTTCTATGTGCCCTCTTAAGCAGTTTTTAAAATCACCTGGCTCCTTTGGGGTCCACTGACTTAGGTTCTTCACTGAGAGACAGCTTCTGGTAACTGAAGCTTGCTGTTGTCTTAGCCCAGGGATTGCCCTCTGGCTTGATTTAATTCGAAGGGACAAATGAAGTCCTGATTAAATAATGTGATTCCAAATGCCTCCAGATTGCTTGTTTCTCAACTAAACGCACAATTTTAACCTGTTTCTCCAGCTAGAATAGAGGGAAACCAAAAATACTAAAATTTTCGTACATGCTGCCGAGATGCCATTTCCTCTCAGTTCGCATCTCAGGCTTTGCCTCTCTTAGGTCATTTATTTATATGTCTGTGGCCTCCTGCGTAAGCAGCTTCTCCAAAAGATTTGGTCCTAAAATACAATAGCAAGCCTAAGAAAATACAGTAAATTATGGAAAGTTAGCAGCCTTGTTTGTGGTGTACGTGTGAAGTAAAACATCTCTGTGCGGTTTCCATGGGAAAAGCTCTCTTGTTTTTTGCTTAAATAGGCATTCAAGTGTACATAAATGGAGCCTTTAAAGAACATGCAGACTCTAAGCCTGGGATTTTATGATGGAATACTGTAAATAAAGCTTGTTTGTTTGTACAAATTAAGTTCAGTTCTTAGAGGCACTCTGGCCCAATTTCTGTCTCACCCAGTGCTGCTCTGTAGACTTAGGTTACACTTCAAGGAGAGCAAGTCGGGACTCAGTTTACTCTCTTATCCTACATAAATCCACCTACTCGTCATTAAAAATAGCAGGAGCATGGGGAAACTGGTATCACAATAAAAAGTTGTTCCGAGGCTTCATATTCTTTTTTCAAGATAAATAAACTTGGCCCATAAACTTGGTTTCGGAATAACGTTGTTGTCCCTGACCATTCACTGGTGTTTGCTGAATGCGGTGTTAATTTTGCATATCCCTCAGGGCTCTGTAAGGGTGAAAGCTTAAAAGGGCTCAAGTGCTCTCAACTGTATATTGGCTGTTGCTCTGCCATAAGGTCAAGTGCAGCTTAAGATTATATGCAGACGCATCTTGTGCGAGCTACATATGTATGACGAGCTCGGCTGCAGCTACGGTTCGTGCTCAGCGCAAGCGTGCCATGATTAGAAAGTGTCAGGCTGGTGCACTGGGCCGTAGCGTTTTCAGCCTCATCGATACCTTTTCCTTGAATATCATCAAATTAGAAGATGCGTGTCGTGGGAAGATGCTAGTTGCTACTTGGCTGAAATGGTTGCTTTAAGCTTTAATATTCCCTGGTAAGGAGGGGAAATGCATCTTTTCGTCTAATAAAAGGATGTTTGAAAGAAAAAAGGGAACAATTTTTGTGTTGCTGTTTAGACAAACTCAGTTGTCATATGTCAAAGACTTGCTGTTGGATTCAGTAAATTTTGAGTGCCCTAGTGATTATTTTTTTTTTCTTTTGACCTTAAGCAGTTTTTCAACTCATTCATTTTTTATTTATTAAGTCAGAATTCTTTTACATTTTAGGCAGCGTATCTATGACTACATTTTGGATTCTTTTTAAAGTAACAGATTTCTCTGTTTCCTTGAAACTTTTGTTCTCCACCTAACTATAGAGTTTGCATGTAAACATTGCACCTTTTTTCTAATCTTCCCTCCTTGGTAGGTGTAATTAAGCTAATAAATCATTTGTTACTATTTGGTTTGTATTTCAGTATTTTTCCTGCTTACTTGTAAAAGTAGAAAATCGTATTTTCATGTGTTATATGATTTTCATGCACGTTAGGCAACTTGAAAGAGATTTCCAAAAACTAACTTGTTTGCATTTACATATACTCTCCTCACAAAGCTTTTTGGATGACAGTCTTTGGCTCTGTTGCACGTTACCTTAAACTGAAAAAGAAGTTTAGAAACGTCCAAAGAGAGCAGGGATCAGAAGCACAAAATGTAGGAACATCATCCTTCCCTGTGTGTTTGTCTCTGAACGTTTGCAAGGCTCAGAGGATTCTTTTTGGAGAAGAGCAGCGGGGTGGGTACAAACTAAGGGGTGAGGTGCTGAGCTGGATTGCTTGTTTAACTCTGTTTTTTGATAGTCCCACATCACAAACTGAACAAAAGTGATTTCTTTGCCTGAAATCAAGTAAGGCTGACATTTTGTTGCTGCCAGTGGGCTCTTTTTCAGAACGAAAAAAGGGCCAATACACTGTGACAGCCATAGTGAGAAGAGATGTGGTGACCCAGCCGTGTGAAGCTTACAGAGAAGTTAACTTGATTTTATAGACCATTAAATCAAAACTCTGATTTTCTGTGGGAGTGTCAGCTGATCAGACTTACACGAAAAGTAGAAAGACAAATAGAAAAAATTATGTTTTGTTGAAACGCTTCATGATTGCATTTTTTTCTTGTAAAATCTTCTATGGATGATTAACCAGCAAACCTTAATAACAAAATTATTTTGATTCTGAGATAGAATAGATACAGCTTTTAATTAGAATATTCCCAGTATATTGGTGTGAGGTTTTTTTACATTATTTCTCTGCACATACTACAGAGTATAGTGCGTACACATGATAGTTGCACTTCTTGACTCATATTTTTCATGTACTTTTCTTTAAATGTCTCCTTGGATAATGAAGTCTGACTCTTAAGTTATGGTATGTTAGTTTCTGACAGGTGCCTGCCAGGGATCTTCAGTGCTGTCATGCATTATGTGGATTTCAGCCAATACAGAAGGGCCTGGGTATTTGTTTCTGGTCACTTCTCATTAAAGCTTTGACTGTGGGAAAAGAAAAACAGCTGTTTAAAGATAAGGAGTATAGGTGCTATAGGAAGTGCACATAAATAAAGTCTGTCAGGCAACTAGCTTTGCTGTGGTTTTATATATGTGTGAACTGTACCTAATGTGCATTTCAATGTATAGTAAATATTCTTTCTGCAAAAAAGGATTCTCTCATGTATTGACAGAAATGCACAGAGTAGATTGGAGGGGTTGGCTTGGTAGAAGTGGAATATAATAGCACTTTGCTGGAAGACGACTGCTTTATAGGAATTAAAGGCTAGAATGTAGGTGGTTCCTAGATAACCAGGGTTAGGTGTTATTCTAGAAATAGTGTGATGAACTGTCTGATTTGGCTTCATTAGAGAGCTCCATTATACATTTATCAAAGCTGCTAGATCTGTATTAGAGCATGGAATTCTAGTTAGGAACTGGTGTGAAAAAATGTCCTCTCTTGCTTGAGAGAAAAGGGTAGAGAGAAATACGTGAGTTTGGAAGGAGCTGAGGTTTAATAACCCAGATAAATACTGTTACTTGGTCAATTATAAAGTAAGCAGCTAAGTAAACACAGTAGGTGAGCTCCATGATCTTGTCTTTTGGGTAATATTTGTAATTGCTCTGTTAAACACAAAGAACAGCCATGCTAGGTCAAACCCAACATTAATTTAGCCCACTATCATGTCTCTTATCAATAGGCAGTAGCCAATGCCCATGGAAGAGCATGGCAAAGCATGCAGTCATATTTTCCTGGCATGTTCTACCACCTTCTAGGATTTCTATATCCAGAATTGATACACCTCTGTCTAGCAGCCCTACCTAGCTTTTTTCCTGTTTGTCTGATTGCTTTTTGAACCCACATCATAACATCACAAAATTCTGCAGCAAGGGGTTGCACAGATACCGAGTGGTGTGAAGAACAAGCTTTGCTGGCTTTTTGCATTCCTACCTCCTGCCTAGCTCCAGTTGTTACCCCCGAGCTCTTGTATGAAAAGAGGCAGTAAATAATTAATCTACTGATCCTTTCCATAACCTTCATGATTTTATGAACCTCTTCATGTCTTTTCTGTCACCTCTTCTGCCCTGCTCACTCCTTTCTTCTACAGAACCTTTCCATGTTTCTGGTCATCCTTGTCCCACTTCTTTATCCCTTTACTATTTCTGTCGTATTCTTTCTGAAACAGAGAACCGCATATTACTCATGATACATTCACCATGCGTTTATATGATGATTTAGTGATACTGTCTGGTTTACTCTTTTTTCTGGTTCTAATAACATCTGATTTGGTTTTCTGCTTATAACTGGAGGTTACACTGACATTTTAGCACCAAGATCTCCTTACTATCTGGTTTTCCGAGCTGGTGGGGTTTTGTGTATGTAGAATTAAGTCTTTTTCCTCACCTCTCTCTCTTTCATGTTTGTCAATATTGACTTTTCACCTGGTATGTTATCTCCCAGTCTTCCAGTGCTGTACAAACCATCTGCAGTTTTTCAGAATTGTGCCTGATTTTTTTTCTTCCCTGACTAAATTAGCATTAGCGAACTTCACTGTCGTCTTCTGCTCACTTTTGCAGATCATGTAGGAATATGTTGACCACCACAGGTCAAAAGACACATTTCTCTGCAGTTCTTAGGTGACTTCACCCTAATAGTACTCACCATTCATTCCTATCTTTTTTTTCTTATCTTGACCTGCTATTTATCCGCTCATGGATCTTTTCTCCTGCTGCAGTAATTCAGTTTTTAAAAAGCCTTTGAAAAACCTTCCCAAATGCCTGTAGGAAACCCAGGCAGTGTGTGTCACTTGAATCTTTCTTGCCTGCTTGGTTTTTGTACCTTAAGAAAATAAGAGGTGTGTGAATCGTAAGTTTGACTCCTAACCAATAGATCGTATTTTTTTGCATCCACTAATTTGGAGCTTTTTATAAGTTTATGGTTTCTTATAACAGTTTCTATCAATTTCTAAGGTACAGACAGGAGATTTACTGGTCCACGGTTCCCTCTGTCCTCACAGACCTTTTTTTAATTGACATTGCACTTTCTCTGGTACCAGGAGGTTATAAGCTGTTTTAAGCAGGAGGTTATAAGCTATTTAAGAGTTTAACTTTCTCACACTTGAGTTTCTCTGGAACTCTAGGGTGTGAGTATCATCTGGGCCTGCCCATTTGCTTGTGTCTCTTTTGTTGATTTGTTCGTTGCCTTTTTGGCTGACATTTCTGCGCAAGTCAGATCTTTTGGTACATCCCTTGTAAAGCAGGGTTCTGGTATGGCAGCCTCTTTAAGTACCTCTGCGGTTCCTCAAATTTGCTTTTGATCTGCATTACTCTGCTTATACATACAAGAGTTAAGAGTGTGTTCCTGTCTGTTTTCCCCCTTTGGAGAGCTCTCTGACCTTTTAAGAATTTCCTCTTACTTCTAATAGCAAACACATATCTCTTAAATAGCAAAGAGAACTAACTTCTTTAATATGTTTTATATAATCACAGATGTATGGCATCTCATCCTTTTCCTTCTGACTGGTTTGTCCTAATGAATATCCAAGGAGGTTTCTTTTATGTTTTGGTATGTTGCCTTCGGCCCCGGTTGATAAGCGATCTGGCAAAGCAAAGCGGATGGCATGATGAAATCAGTACTTTCACCTGCAAGCAAACTTTGTTTTCAGGGATGCTGGCTGTCAGGCTCCTTATGGATGCATCTGTGGTGTAACCCTTCATTTCTGCCTCTGAAGTACAATTAAGGGATTCAATAATCTCTTAAAGGTCATTCAAATTCTGTTACTACTTCTGTGATCTCTTTTCTTGAATCTCTACACTTGTCTTTCCTTACAAGCCTCACTCCCAAGCGTGTTTTTGCACTGTCTTTTCTCCTTTTTCCTACTTCCAACAAATATTGTTCCTATTTTCCCCCCTCCTTATTTCATCTTATTCTTCACCCTGCCTTTTATACTTAGAAGAGGTTCCTTGTTGCATCTTGTCTGTGACTCTGTCCTTCAAATCTACTAAATAATTTGCTAAATAATTGCTCTCCAACAATAGACTTCAGTGTGCACTTACCAAGCCTAGATAGGAGGAAATAGTAAGTGTCTTGAATAAACAGTATCTCTTTAAGAAGTTAACCTTTACCTGGAGTGGAAAAATATGGCTATGGCACTTCAGCAAATAGGAAAAAGAGAGCAGGCTTGTCACACTGTAGCTCACAGGGCTGGAAATTTCCTGCGAATTAGCACTGTATTTAAAAAGACTGTATGAAGATTGAATTTTTCCATGATGGCCTTGGAATATCATTCTCATGATCCACTGGTAAGGAAGTAGAGTGACCGGGCGGTGACAGAGATATTCCAATGCCCCTTTTCAGACACCCGCTACCCCGGTACTGAGTAATCCCCGAGGGGAAAATAGAAGTTAAGAAAGCAGAAGCAAAATTTGCTATGATCTAAGACCACAAGCCTTCATCTGACTGAAGCAAGTCTATTTATGTACATTGTGGAGAAGGTGAAGGAAGTGAAGTTGTTTGTGTCTTGAACTGGCAAGCAGGAGGCATTGAAAAAGCTGTTTCAAAACGTGAGGTTCGTTTTGCTGTGTATGCTTTGGGACACTTACAAGCCACTGTGTCTGTGCAATTCATCTTCAAAAATTCTCAAATATCTATATAAGAAACCCGTGAGAGAGTAATTCTCAGAATCTTGATTTCCAGATGATTCAAAGAAGTTGCTTGTGTAGTTACTGAATTCAGACTGACCTTGGTCTATATGCACTGATTATGTCCAGAAGCTGTAATTTTTACCTGTAATTGTCAGTAGAGGTCCATGCATTTGGGAGCACGTGTATTCTTGGAACCAAACCAAAGTTATCATCTCCCGAAAAGTGATGACCCTACTTACGCTGCTGCTTTAAAATAAACATTAATCGCCAGCCTACATAATGATCTACAGTCCTGGCTCTGCAGCAGTTCCCTAGAACTCCCTTTCTTTATATTTTGCCTTTAGTCAGGTTGTTATATTTATGGTTGTTTCGTGATTTGAGCAGACTGTCAAGATTCATTTTGCTTTATGGTAGGTTAGGCAGTAAAGTTGTCTTAATTTTTGCAGCAGAGCTATGTTGAATTCTTGACTTTATTTATTAAAATCAATTGATACCTAGTTTTTTGGAACAGAGGCACAAGGGTATAATCACATTAAAATTTAATTTTTATTTCTGTTTGCTTCATGTGGAGTGAAGCCACCTGTTACTTCTGCAATCAGCAAACCATTGAAAAATGTGTCTAAATATAACCATTTCTTGTACCTTTCTGTGTGACTTGAATCAGAAATGGTAAAAACTCCAACAAGAACTTCTGGAGGAAAAAGACATTGTTAATAAAATACAGAAAACAGCTTTTGGTTGTGAGTGAATTTTAATGTTCAAACTTCAGATATGTACTTAGTTTCACTAGTTCTACTACTATTTCCTGTTATGGGTTTGGTAGCACACGTTTTGTTTTGTTTGTAATTTTGGAGATGATTTTCTGTCATGTAATATTATGAACTGAAGGCAACAGTGTTTCTTAAAAACCTGTGTTTTGATGGCTGCCCACTGCAGACCTCCAGCTCTGTTGGTGCTTGATTACTGTCCTGTCCATCAGCCTGGCTGCACAGTCAGCACCCTGTGTAGGCTGGCAGGTGGAAGGGGACGCAGGAAGTTTACCAAACTCCTTGTAGGTGAATCACAGCAAAAGGAGGTAGAAAGATAGAAATACAGGAAGAGATTATGTCATGAATTTGTTTGGCACCCAGGGAAAAAAAAAAAATTGCTAGCAGCATAATGGCATTATGCATTGACTCCTTTGTACATTTGTGTGTTTAGCCAGTTACAGTAGCAGTAATTTAAGAACTGTTGTCTTGCTGTTGTATAAACACTTCAGATGTTTGCTTGGCATCTCCAGTTTTGGGGATATATAAAATGGAGAACTGTGTAGACATTGTGTTTCGCATAAAAGCAAAATATTTGCTGTAGATAAAGCTGCCTAGTAAGGAAATTCTAAACCACATCCCAAAGAGCATACCATCAAGAAGCTTAGTTTAGAAGCACGAATATGTGCCAAGTATCATTATGTGTATTTGAACTGATAAAGAAGTCCTGGAAGGTACCTTCATCATTCTGCCGCTGTGCTCGGGTAAGTTTTAGTGGTGTTCAGATTGAAACGGTGGTTTGGAAATGCCGCTGCCTCCCGAATGCCTGGTGCATGCCATAATAGTCCTGATTTTCATTAGCTCCTGAGCCTTTGCCACTTGGCGCCTGGCCATGTTGTGGGCCTGCCTGCTACAGCCTGATTCCAGCTGTGCAATCAAAAGTCAGAGTGCTGAGAACTATTTGTCACTTCCATCGTCTTAATATCTTAGATGTGCAGAGGAAGAGAATTTGTTTTAACAGTCATTTTCTCCTAATAGAGGTGTGATAAAATGTCTAGCATAGAATTAATCTCCTGTTACCCCATAGTTATACCCAAAGCGGGAGACTTGAGTTACTCTGCGGTGCCGTGAGTGCTTGTGTATCTTTAGCCTGGTAAGGAATGCTATGGAAGTGCCTGCAAATAAATAAGCAACATGGTTCGCCCAGTGGAAATATGTTTCTAATGCCTTATATACAGTAAAAATAGCAAAGAGGTTTAAATGTCTCACATCTGAGTTTACAAGGAAAAAAACTATGCCTCAAATATTGGCATGAGGCCTGTTAAAAGAATGGGCTTTCAGTGGGTTTCCACACTTTTGCATTCAGCCCTCGATAAACGCAAGGCGTGGAGATGCAGGAGGGGAGCACATAACCACCTGTTCAGGACCTAATGAGCACTCATGGAATATGACCTAAATACAAACCTACTAGTGGAGTTAATGGAACAGTTTATTAGTTTTAAGTTCCTTTTGTTAATTAGCACTAATCATGTTGAATTAGATAGCTACCAACAAATGGAATTTAAAAAGAAAGCAATTATATATATAAAAAAAAAGAAAGGTTGGCATCTTTAAATTGTGTTCTGTTATAAACAAACAGCAAATCCTAGAGTTTGGAAAGTTATGGTAAATATCTGCTGTGCAGGAGATGAATTATTAGGGGTTCCATGAAGCAAACCAGCTGGCTGTGCCTGTGTAGTCACAGGAGGACAAATCCTCTTGTCTGGCACCCAAAAGGGGATTGTTGTAGGTGTTCAGTATTTTCAAAACAAGTTTTCATTGTGTCAAAACAAGTTGCAACAGGAACAAAAAAATACAAAGGCACGCTACATATGTATGTGTGCTCTGTGCAAAAATACTTGCTACTTCAAAAAGTGAGTAATCAGGTGACGTTGATAAAGCCTGGAGAAGCTCTTTTATAATTCTAATATGGCTATGCCATTGAAATAATTTATATAACAAGATTTTATTGCCAGGTGTCAGCATAATAATACTAGTCCAGGAGGAATAGGTCAAAGACCTCAAGAAGCCTCAGGCTGTCCTTTATGACCTACGCCCTTCTTAGTTCCTGTTTTCACCTAATTTAATTGGAAGAGGGAAGAACATTGCTATTCCAGCTAATTTATGAAGATCAGTCATCTCTGGACTGGATTTGAAGAAACTTGTAGATGCCCTTGCACAGTTCCTTTAGGGTACAGGAGGAAAGAAATACAGGATGCAAAATAATGCAAATCCTAGAGTTACAGCTCCTCTAAAAGAAACGTACAGCAGTTGGGTCAAATGCCTGGAATACTCAGCTGAAAGGGGTACAGTTCAGTCCTCACCTCAGTCCCAGGGTAAATAACAGCATTTTCAGAACATTCAGACAAATTCAGCATTAACCTACTGGACATATAAGACAGCAGAGGACTGCTGAGGAGAAAGGTGTCCTACACCTGTACAGGCTCTACACCACAAGACTTGGAAGGGTTATGTAGAACTGTTCAGAGATCCCCACAGTTACAGGGGTGTCTGCCCAAGTCAGATGGATTAGCTTGGAAAGTCTGAGGAAAAGAACCTCACATTTTCCTGTATGCCTTCCTTAGACTAGGAAGAAAGGGCTGTATTTATCAAATATACTAGCGACTATGATTTTGAATACACTATAATTAGAGCCTAATACTTTCAATATTAAACCATAGTCACAGAAGATACTAAAACATTTTACAAGAATGAATTTAAATATTGAAATAATGGGTAGTATTTAAGATTAAAGTTTCCTCTCAAAGCCAATAGTAGGAAAAATCCAAGTACAATAGCCTGAGGCTGCCTCCTGATGAGAAGGAACACAATACACGCGCGTGATATGGTGAGAAAAAGTAATGAGAGCCCATGTGTCTTTGTGAAAAGATCAAGATTTCAGTTCAAGGCCTTTCATTTGTCAGTAAAGAATGTGCAAGGACAGAATACACCATGCTGGTAATAGACATGTTGCTATACAGCTAAGTCTGTACTTGATGTGGACCATCGAGATGACTTCATCCCCTTCTTTTTCCTCAAATCATCTCTTGATGGAAAAGGCACTTGAAATTCCCACATCTTGAAACACATAAAACATATGAGTGCAAATAGGGCTAGCATGGACGAAATTGAGATCAGCGTGCTGAAAAGCTTGGCGCTCTTGAGCAGAGGAGTTTAAGGGGAATCTATTTTGTGAATGACTTAGGAAGATGATTCATCACCCCATGATGAATGTCCTTGTCCCAGGCACAAAAAGCAGAAATCTCCTTGGTATGGCTTTTTGTATACTTCTTTCCTTGCAGAGTTTGAAACTCTGTGTTCTGCTCCAAATTAACCACATGAAGATTTTAAGAGAAATAGAAACACCTAGACAACTCTTCTAACTTTATTACACAATGAGCGGTAACCAGAACACCATTGTATAGTTGGCACCGGTCAAACAAAAACAGCAGCAGAAAATAAGTGCGTTACAGTTTTGGAATGCTTTCACCATAAAAATATGTGAAGCGTTGTTTGATGGGAGGTCACAGCTACATAATTTAAAATCTTTGCAGATTTTCAGCATAGCAGTCTGAAGGCAAAAAGTATTATCGAATGGTCAATGCAGATTTTAAAAACCCAGCACTAAGTTAAACTGGAAAAAACATTACAATCGGAACGAAATTTCACAAAAGCGGGTGAATTCCGAGTCAAGTATATTTTAAGCACTGCAAACCGACACCCTGGGATTTAGACATGTATGGGCTTCTGGAGACCTTGTACCACAATCAGTCTTTTATGTCACTAGAAAACATGTAAACAACGAGTGATCCAATTCTACCTTCTTTTAGATACTTACCATTTGCAATAGCAAGACTTTCTTTCCACTGGATAATAAGGTGAAGGAAAGAGAAGTGCTTTACTCTCAGCAGATGTCCTTGAGTGTAGCACCTGAAATTCAGTGTAGTATATCAAATGTATATAGTGGTTAACAGCAGCGAAATGTGTTGTTTTGTGGAGTGCTGAAGATAAATTTCCATAGAAACCCCACAACTTGCTACCTTGAACTTGGAAAATGACCATTTGAGGGAACAAAAACAAACAAACAAAAAACAATAGGTTCTTACAGTAAGAAACTACGCTCCACAAAGAGTTAGGCATGTGCCTGTATGCGAGTGAAGATTGGCACCCACTCTAAGCTGAATAGAAAGCAACTCTTTACACACTCTTTAAGCTAAGATCTAAACCGTCACGAGAGGGATGCAGAGCCATTGTAGTCAACACTCACGTAAAGAATATCCGTGGACATTGTACAAACCAGTTTCTCTCTGCTTGAAGGGGCGTTTTATGCGGTTCTTCTGAGCTTGGTGTAAGCTCAGCGTGACACAGACCCACTGAGAACATGGTAAAGCAGGAGAAAGAAGGAACCCCGTGTTTCCCAGACAGGAGAAAAAGCATTGATCGAAAACTGATTTCTGCCATATGACACAGCCTAGAGAAACCATAGATCAAGTTAGCTTTCTGCATCTCCAGTGCAATTCAGCAGGTACTCAAATTACTGATTTTTAATTATTTTTTTTTTTTAGTAAGAGTTCTGTAGAGCTGAAAATTGTATGTAGTGGATATAAAAATAATAATTTGAAAACACTTCTGAGGTACTTGAAAGTATCAGGTGGCAAGTGTCTGAAACAAAAAATTGAGCAATTTTTATGTGAATTCCTGTGGTGTAACACAGATCAAAGTTACTGAGGGTGTAAATTTGTGTGAATAGGGGATGAGAAATAAATCTTTTTCCAATGTTCAGATTTACATTCATGATTTCTCTCTGCCAGTATGTGCAGGATGCTGGAGTATGAGTGTTTCTATCATTTCAAAATCTTTCTAAAAGGAACGGTATTTCATGTGAAAAAGGCCCTTGCCATTCAGTCTGTAGCAGACTAATGTCTTTCAGAATATTTTGTATTTCTTTTAAAGTTTTTTTTATGTAATCAGTTGTCCTGTTTGTGTGGAAACATGTATGCTTTGACCTTAATGCCAGTTGGTTGATAGATGAAACTTACTCGGCCAGTAACTGGTGCTTGTTCTGTTCCTCCTTACTGGGATTCTCTGCAGGAGAGAAAAAAAGTCAGAATTTCCATTTCAGAGGAAATTCAAATATTTTAACATATGGTTTTGTCCTACATCAGATGAAAAGAAAAAGTTCTAAAAAAAATTTTGCTTAGAACGTGTGAAAAAAATGCAGTTAATGTGACACTATAATGCATCTGCTAGCAGTAGCGCAATGCCTCCTGGAAGCAGAAATTTTAAGGATTCATCCCATCCAAAGGACTGGGTCCTTCGAAGAGACTGCTTCTGCTGTTATGTTTATACTTACAACTCCCATGAGGCACCAGGGCCTTGTCTGTGTGACTAGATATATCATCTCTGAGATGCTGGACCGCAGATAAGGAGGTTAGTATCAAACTGATTGTTTAGGCTCAGCTCTACAAACCAGAAAATCTCTTCTCAGATCAGGCAAAACTGAAGTACCTCATTCTTTTCCTTCTTTTCATGATAAAAACTCAGTAGTGTTTCCATATAAATGCATGCAACTTGGTAAAAACATAATTTTCCATTGAAAAAGTCTTGTGATTTTAAAAAAAATAATTCCAGCAAGCTCTAGTAATGTGTAATGTCTTTGCTGTCTGTTCTGCTCCTTCATACAAAGTAAGTCTTTTTACTTTTATACACTAACACTTGCCATTCCCTCCCTATATGCAGTGTTCGTTAATATCAAAGCAGTTCAACATCCCTTCTCCCACTTCCACATCTTTGCTTTTCAGTCTCTTAAATGTGCTGTAGGTGATAAAGTTCGATCAAGTCCTATTGTGTTGTTGGATTTCTTTGCAGGGTCTTGTTTGGTTTGGGGCGGGGAGGGGTAATTTATTTTGTGTGTGTGTTGTGTGATGAACCATAATTATCCAAATGTTATTTCCAAAATTTCTTTCATCTCAGATACCCAGGGTGCGTGGGAGAGGGGCAGAAATGGAGGAGCATATCCCAGATAAACATGTGGTACTATATGTGCTTCAGTCCGGCCAAGACCACAAATGATAAGGGCAAACTGAAGCATGTACTTTAAAGTATGGAAAGAAAAAAGTAGACATTTACAAATCATGAAGTACTAATGGAATTTTTGTAGTGTATGGAACATCTCCAAGAGGTTCATATGAACTACCAGTGAAATAACATCCTCTTTGAAATAGTACATCTGATCAGAACGTAGGGAGGTGTTAGATTTAGTTTTGCAGCGAAGGATACAAGCTCTGCTGCAGAGATCAGTGAAAAGAAAGGATGCTGGTGTAGATAAAGATGGTGTGGGGAGGGTGTATGTGGTATCAGAAGCATTCATTCTGGAATTTACCTACCAGAAAAGTCATTGAAATACAATGCTGTAAGTGTGGTTTTAATACAAAGCACAGAAATGCTAAAAGGGGGGTGCTTCAGAAGAGAAACACAAGGTAGGAAAATACTTCTGCTTTAATACTTCCCATTTAATGATTATGAATTTTTACAGTTTCGGAAGAGGGAAGTTTTAAGTAACGTACATCAAGTCAGTAAGAAGAGCATATGCGTGGAAGAAGAGTCTGCAGAGAAGCTATCAAAGGGGAAGGAAGAAGCTACTTAAAATAAGCAAGGAGAGGAAATGTAATTAAATGTTAGGACAGATAATGCAAGGACAAATAAAAGGATGATAGATCCTGGCATTGACAGTGTGCGAGCGATAGTCCTTGAGCTAGCAAAATGACATAGAGCTGACCGGGACATACATAGGCTACAATTTCAAATGTATGCTATAAACACACAAATACAGAAATGGCATTCAACTGTTAAGATCAGATGAGAGGCATACCTTCCCAGCTTGTTTATGTATGCATGGGTGCCAGGATGAACAATCAGTTTTGTGGGCATAATTATGAGGGCTGCTTTCTGAACTTTGATTCAATAAATCAGAGCGCGTTCTGTAAATACACAGCACAATCTGTGTATGCTGTAAAATGTGTGTACTGGTTTTGCTGCTTTTCTTTTCCGTTTCTGGCCTCAGCTCCTCAGTCCAGAAATGCTTTTACTTTCTATTGCTCTCTTAACCTTTGGACGGCATCTCATGTGTGTTTACAGCTTTTCTACAAAAGCTGACTGCAGCTATCTGTTAATTAATTTGCCAGGCACAACTTCACAAAGAGAGGGGAGCGTTCTCTTTTGTGATCTTGCAATGTTTTTAAATGTGAGGAGGTATGATTGGTGTTTGGTAAATGCCAAAGCTTCTACCCAAATTATGAAATATGTATCATGATTGTGGAGATGATCGGTGTATATTTGTTTCAGGAGGTACACCAGCAGAGTTCAGTAACATAATGAACATAATTGCAGCTATTCTCACTTNTTTTTTTTTTTTTTGGTGGGAAGAACAGGAAGAGGTTCTCCTTGCATAGAAATTTATAAAGACCAGTGATACAAACAGAAAACAAAATTTTAAAAAAAGTAGAGAAAGTGAAAGTTCAGTGCAGAAAGTGGTAGTCAGAATGATGAAGCAGCTTCTATGCAACTTGCAAATAAAGGGTATCATTGGGACACATAAAATATGTTTAATACATGGTTGTCTGTTTCAGTGTAATAAACTCAAAGGTACGGTTCAAACTCAATTTTGGCTTCTTAAGTTCAGCTCATTTTACGGATTTATGAGTCACTCGATTCTTTGTAAAGAAGATAGACTAAGATCCAAAATATACAAAGCACATCTTAAATTTATAGAATAATGTTCTGACTTTCAAAGTCTAAGAAAAAGAATTACAGTTCATCCAAAGGGTTAGTATTTGTTCACTACATCTTATGTAAACTACTGCCATCAACAGTGGCTCTGTATTGCGTCAAGGTTTCTGTAAGGAGGGAGGTAAAGAGCTTATCTCTTGCACGTACTCTGACTTCTCTTCACGATTTTCCTGCTCCATTGACCTGTCTTTGGGCCTTTAGTACCATATGTGACACGTTCTTCAACATAGGGGAAAAAACCATTTTATGCCCAGAACATGGTGAACATGAACTGCATCAAGAAGTCCCAGCTGTAAATGCTGCAGGCAATGGCGCAGCCACACTTGTGGCTCATCTAAGTGTTTCTCACTTTTACAGCCATTCAAAGGTTTATTTTCCAGTGCGTAACAGAGTTTGTCTCTGGAGCTTTGCATTGGATGGAATATGAAAGCTCCGTCACGCTCTTCTTGCAGCATCAAGTGGCTGATGTTGACCACATTAAGAGGTTAGTGGTGAGGACACTGAAGAAAGTACTACTGCTGGGTATAGAAAGGTGAAGTGTGTGGATCTGCTGTGTACTAAAAACTTCTAAGAAAAACACTACCCATTTATAGCTCTAATAACGGACTGAGCGTGGTAACATCATGCTTCTCTGTTAAAACCTTGGTTACATACACGCACACAGCATGTTCCAGATTTACTCTTGCCTAACCATGTGTTTTCTTTTTTTCACTAGGGCATATTTCAAAACATTTGTCCCTCAGTTCCAGGAGGCAGCGTTTGCTAATGGGAAGCTTTAGGCAGCCTCGGGCGCGGAGGTGATACTGGACAGATCCTTCAGCCTGCGCATGTCAGCCCACAAGAAGAATGCCTGGAAATGGGTTGGACTGTCTCAATAGGTGCTTTCTTGCCTCTGAAATGGTTTTGGTAGCTTCAGCTTTTGTCAGAATTCTGAGACAAAGACCTCACTTTTAAGCATGCTTAAAACTGCATATTTGATATTCATCCTGTCCTTTTGCCTCTGCCACCACCATTCCTTTATATATCTACTGGATTAGATTTAAAAGGGCGTATTTTGATGTGACGACATTTTCTTGTGCCAACAATGTCCTGTATGTTATGCCTTGTTTCCTCGCCTTCAGGTGGTGTAAATTGGATTTGCTTTTTTTTCACGGAAATACAATGTAATTTGTATATTTAGTTAACATTTCCAGCTTATCCTAAGAAAATATAAAACTGCCGTATGTACCAAGAATGCCTAATGGACTGTACCGTGCCGTATTCTGCCTTGGAGGTTTGCATCTCACTGTGGTTGTTGTTCTCACAGGTATGGATATGAGTTGCGCAGTTCAGTTCTCAGTGCCTTTCAAGTTGGTCTGATATTTATACGGCAGGGTGTTGGAGGGGTTTTTTTTTAATGTTTCAGTTGAAAGCTCATCTTATATGAAATGCTGTGCTTTTATGCTTTGTTTTTATTTCCAGTTGTACAATTTGTTTTTCTAATGAACTCCCCTTGCCGCTATGAAAAAGTTCTACTTCTTTAGTACCAGTGCTCAAGGAACTAGTTATATAAATCAGTATAACAAAATACAGCTCTTTCGTAGACCTGTAATTTTTTGAGGTAAGATAAATACTGCGAAGAAGCAAACTTTCAACAAAGGAATGAATGATGTCTTGGAAAATAACTGATGAAATAATGTAGGGCTATAGGCATTCAGCTTAATGCTTGAGTTAAACATGTCTTCTCAGAAATAATTTTAAGTGTATATAACTGGAAACATTACCTCCCCTAATTCTGAACTGCCAAATGCAAAATCCCACCGATTCATCCTTTCTTCCACGCTTGTGTCAGACACACCAGTCGGGGCTAACTGTCACGATGTCACTTCCCAAATTAATTTGTAAATAGACCAGGGTACTTTCCAGTAAGGAATAAAATTAACAGTGTATGTTGCTTAAAAATGGCATGTGGAAAATGTGCCCTACTTCTGCTAAATATAAGGAACTATATGAATAGTATGCCGATGATACAGTCGCACTAGAAACTGTTTAATTTGAAATTATTCACTGTAGCACCACTATCTGCTTATGCAATGGAGTCTCACCAAATCACTCAATTGGCAGCATTCTCCTGCTCTTTCTAAAACTTATTATTTTACTTTAAAAATAGTGCTTGCCAGGGGAATGTCCACTTTGGAAATGTAGATGGATTTTGAGCAGTGAAGCTTAATAATTAAGAATTATGCAAATAGTTTGCCCCTAGAAACTACAGGGGTTTTTAGCTAGTTCATAGGCAAAATTTTAGTTTAATACTGAAGTTCTTGGCTGGAAATGAATCTGCAAACAAAATCAGAAACCTTATTGCAAATCTACGCAGGAGGGGGACATATTTTGTCCTGTGAGCCACTTCCTTGTGACTCTCACTGCATTATCTGAGGGTTGTAAATGGCTCCAAAGGTCTGAGCCCGACTTCCCTCGGCGGAGGCGTTGCGTTAGGCTTTTGTATGCAAACCAAGACTTAGAGCAGCTGTGGAGGGTCGTGGTTTTATGTCAGTAGCAAAACCATAACCTTAAAGGACTGAATGGTATACTGGGATGATCTCACATCTGCATTTCTTCAGGTAAAAGTCAAAGCCACATACACATAGTGAGGAATAAGCTGACTGTTGTGAATGGGGTGGGAGGAGGAGGGTGGCTAATGAAAAACATTTGTTCTCATAGTGTTCAAAATCTGATAGAAACAATCTCTAACATCTACAAAAGGTAAAAACCAAACCCTCAAGTTGGTTCCTGGAATCTTACATTTTATAACCTTGCGTTTGATTCAGTGTTGTACTGATTGCCCCACGAACACAGGGTTTGCTTTAAATACCTGATTGTCCAAGTGGCACTAGTTTGGGGGTTTTTTTGATCTTTTAAGAAGTTACCGTAGTTCAAAGGCTAGCAATTGCAAAATGTTTCAAAAGAAGGTCCACTCTTCAGAATTAGTATGCGTTTTCAACCAAAAAGACATCCTTCACCTCAGCCCTTGTAATTTTGGACAAAGGACTGCTTTATTATGAAAGGACTAAGAGTTTTAGAAATCATGTAAGAAAAGACTTTGAGGATATAAAAAGCCTAAACTAGCAATTCCTTCTGTTAAATTCAATAGTTTCACTAATGTTTCACTAGCATATATGGAAATGAATTGATGGTTTCAGTCTAATTTTACGTCATGCTGCAACTGGTAGTATTTTTAATTTAAAAAAAAAAAAGAAAAGGTAGAAAAGATGAGAAACTGAATTGTTTGTGTTTGAGGTGAAGTCTGCAAGGCTGTCAATCTTCAGATTAGAGTAAAAGGCATTTTTCTTACACTGAATGAACATTTTCTTCATTTCAAAGCCACTCTGCACTCTTTGACCTGTACAATATTTCATGGAGCCCTTCCTGATAGTTTTCAGAAGAATATATTGCGGGTGTTAGCACTACTAATGGGGTACTGGGAGGAATACCATGGAAATGCGTGAACTCTTCTCTCCAGGAGGAGGATTACCATATAAATACTACTAGTTTGAATTATTTTGTATCAAATCACGTATGTGTTGAAGGCATTTAAGCTAGCCACAAAAGTTGCAATCTAATAAATTGGAGTTATTTCTGTTATCTCCTGTTTTTATGATAATATCCATTGTGGCCAATTTAGTGGCAATGAGACTTTCAATGCTTTCTTTCCTATTATGCGATACATGCAATTAAAATGAGCAGTCAGACCTAGGCTCGTTTCTTTGGTTTAAGAGAACCAGAGAATGTAGGAGAAAAATAGCAATGTTATGAACGTATCGAAAAGCCTGAATTCTGCTCTGTCATAATTTTGATGGAAAGCATGCAGTAAGTTTCTAGTTACTAAGCCCCATTGATGCGCAATTTTCCAAACGTCCTTAAAGTGCAAACTTAACAGTCAATAACTCACTGTTACTCATCTGCATACGTAATCCACTGCGCTAGAAGTAACACCAAATCTTTCAAATTCAAAGTTAGGCTTTTTGTGAACTTGCTGGGAAGACTGGACAAACAGCTGGAAGTATAAATAAAAGTTAACAATGTTGTATGTAGTTTGGCTTTTGTTGCTTTTTCTCTTGTGCTGGTCATTGCTTTGTTGATCACCACGTTTCCTTTGCCGCATCAGCAACGTTTGCAGTATCGTCAGTGTCCTCGAACATCCTCCTGTTCATATATGGAGTAGACTTGAGTCAGTTTTTGAGAAGAAATGGTTGCTAGAATTAGCACAGATCTCCTGCGTGTTGCTGGACCCTCACTAGGTGGGTTTCTCTTTGTGTTTTCCTTCCCGTCGTCCTCTCTGGCGCTTGCGGCGATAAGCACTTTTGGTGAACCGGTTGGGAGACGAGGTGTAGCAATGAAGTGCGGGACCCGAAGTCTTATTTGGGGTGGTTTTACACAAAAAGACTTCTTACCTAGGAAAGAGGGGAATGGGTCTGGTTAGTCTGCATCGAGCAGTGCCCCCTAATACGAGGAGGGGGGTTAGGAAAGGTTAAAAACCCGTTTAACTGGTGAGTTGGGACTGCTACTTGCACATCCTTCTCCTCCTCCTGTGTCAGTAGCCGTAGCAGACAGGGAGGCGGTAGAAACCCGTAGCAGCAGCGTGTGAGGGTCACCCCCGCAGGCCTGAAGTACGTTTCTAATGCCACGTCCACGCGGCAGCGATGCACAGGGGAAGGGGTAGTGTCCTCGCTGTCGGCGGCGAAGGGGAGTTTCTCACCCTTCCAGCTCTGTGAGAAAGGCGTGCTGCAAGGAGGTAACGAGCTTTGGACACGGCTTCTGACCATGACTTAATTACAGGGTGCTGTCCCTGCCCTGCGAAGCAAATGAAGTCTGTGACCAAACTGACTGCCACTGAACGCTCTTGCCTTAAATTATTTATGTCTCTGTAATTGATGTATTGTAACGCTCATTAAACCCAAAGGTTACACTGTTTCTTACTTCTTAAATGTTACTGAAAATCGCTTAAGTCATCTCCCTTTCAGTTTTTATTTTCAGGTGTCTGTAATGTTCCGGGACAATTTTGTTTCATCCTGACTAGTAACTGCTGTTTTTAGCAAGTTTGAGGTTTATGTTTTAACAAGGCAGCAAAGGTGTGTGCTGGTGTCTTAGGGGCCTACATTAAATACAGAATAATTTGCTGTAAAAATAATCAGCAGAAACTGTTTCTGACTTATTAAGCTAAGTACTGAGTTCTCCACAGCAGAATAATTCTGAGGAAAGACTCTTGTTACCCAGAACAGAGAGGATAATCACGCTGATGGCATTGCATGTATTTTTTGCACCACATCTTAGTTTAATTTGCATTGTAGTGTCAGCAGGGGGGAAGTGTATTCTCCTTTTCTGAAGGAAGCCTGCACCTAAATAAACCATTGATCAGGCTGTATCTTTTCCTGTTTGTATTTTGAAGCAATAGGGTTTGTCCCTATGGGCAAAGCCAGTAAAAATCTGAACAATGTACACCAACAATACAGGTTTTGTGTAATTTTTTTATTTTTTTTACTAACTTCTGTAGCTTCTGAGAATAATTTCAACCTTTGCGCTTGGGAAGGTAACCAACACAGATATCAGAAACATGCAAGTAATTTTAGCTACGTGTGAAATAAAAGACTAGCAGTCTAAATCGTATTCTGCAAGAAGGCAAGGGTTCTGCCATGTGGCTCGAAAAGCCACGGCGTGTCGGTGATTTTAGTGCTGCTTTTCCTATTCTATTCCCTGTCTTAGGTTTAAAAGCTCAATACTTGCTTCCAAGGCACTGCACAAACACCATGTTGTTAAAATGGTAGTTACCAAGCAAAAAGGCAGGGGGGGAAACGGGGATCAGCTGCTGAAAATAGGTCTTAAATCATCAAGAAATCAACAAAGGAAGCAAGGTTTGGCGGCTGCCCTGCCACTTGCTGAGTCTACAATATGGGCCTTCAAACGTGTCCCCAGTGCAAATTAAAAAAAATACAGGAGGTTTTTCTTGCAGTGCGAAAGAATAAATACACTTTTAAACAACAGGAAGTAAAGCAAGCATTTAATTGCAGGCATGAAAAGCAAAATACACACTAGAAGTCTAATGTTATTTGTGCCTACAGCTCCCCGCGTTTCTCCTGTCACCAGAGAGGGTGAAGAATTAATGCCTCATGCTGCAGCTGCCCGTGGTGAAAATTGATCCTTGGGGTGCTCCGTGTTTTCATCAAACTCTATTTAAACCCTAATGATGCTTTTTCTATCCCTGAGGATGGCAACGCAGTACCAGCGAAAACCAAATCTGATGCTATCTGGGGTTTCTGTTCCACTGCTGCTCTGTTTCAAGCCCTTGATTCGGGTGGGGCAAGTACTTTGTGAGCCATCAAGCCTGCCAGCAAACAGGGTACATTTTATTTCCTCCGTGTTTATTTGAAACGATTCACGCTGATTATAATTTGACATCTTGTTCCCTTTATTCCACTGTCCCTTTCAGCAGAAATTTTTTAGCACTTGCTTAAAAAATCAGAGCCGCCGAGGTCATTTGTGTCTTTGGAAGGGGATGTAGCGCTGGTGTGGGAGAGAGCAGCAGCCGGAGGTTGGAGCCGTGCGTTTCTTCTCTGAACTGCCCAGTCAGCAGCAGCCCAAGCATGGCGCACCCCTCCCAGCGAACCTCGCTCGAACTCGCTCTGACAGGTCTCACAACCAGCAGTGACAAAATCTCCGACCCTTTTTCTAGCGGAACAGCCTCCGCTGGCTCAGCCGCTGTCCGTAGCCGCCTCCACCACCCGGGTCCCCCTCGCTCCCTCCCCGTGACGTCCCGGCTGCAGGAGGTGACGGGCTGTGGTTGTTTGTCAGCTGAGGCGAGGTTCATTTTTGTCCCCAAAGAAGGAGCACTGCCAGAGGGGACTGCCACCCTGCTGCGGCTGAAGCCGGGCATTTCCTCTTAACGCCTTCATAGGAAAAGGCAGCTGCAAAATCCAGCTGCAATTCAAACACAGCCCTGCCAGCTCAGGGCGATTTCTTGTGTGTTTTGGCCAACCGAGCCTGCTCTCTGTTCGGCTGCCTCCGCTCCACCGCAGAGCCGCCACTGCAGAAAACTTTGGCCTTGCGTCGCCAACCCTGGAGGCACCTACAAAGTTCAGGGGCCATCAGCAACCAGCTTCCCACCTGAACTTTTCTATCCTCATTATGAGAAGGGGAAGCAAAATGTCCAAATCAAAATCTGTGTTACAGAAACGGCTTGTTCCTTACATTTCTTCAGCGCCGTGGCTTGTTTCGGTGGTTGTTTTGTCATTGCTTTCTGTTGAAAAAGATACCGTAGTATCCTAGACTTCTGTGCTCATCTCCCTGTCCCCAGTAGGGGCTGTGTCCCAGCCTCCGCGTTTGCCTCTGGACCGTAGGGGTGCTCTCAGGCAGCCCATGGGTGAACCGGGGCGCAGGACGGCATCTTCTGGTTTCGGCAAGAAAAGAGGTGAGTTTGGGTGAATGAGTTTCTGCTGTGTGAACTGGGCCCATCTAATTGGGCCCATCTTCTTCAGAGCACCCACAGCACTTGTAGCCAAGAAGAAATAACAGCTTCTATCTAATGGGGTCAGATAGCTAAATGGAGCAGTTTCCGCACGGTGGTGGCTGGTATAATTATACGCTGGGCCGTAGCGTGTCTGGTCCTAATAGCACCCAGGACTCTTGTGAGTGACTCAGCTGCTGCTTGAGGCTAATTATGGGCAGGTTGCATGAAAAACCCCCACAACGTCATCCTGCTTTCCTCTCTGCCAGTGGATGGGTGTTCAGCACCGACACGGATTGCTCATGCAAAGCTGGGTAAATGCCTGCTCGTGAGGAAAAGGCTTTTCAAAGCAAGGCTGCAAACAACGCTCAGAGGCGCCTGGTTTTCGAAGAGGAGGTGGTGTCTGTCAGGACGCTGCTCGCTCGAGTCATGATTCCCTGTCTCTGGCATTAGCTGGTGCTGGGGCACTTTCTTATAAAGTGAGATTCCAAAATAATCTAATCACCTGGTTTCTCGTGCTTGTTTAAGGATCACAGGAGTATTTCCTCTGTGTTTGTGATGGGCATTTTGTTGAATTTAGCATTATTTTTATTACCGTGCTTCAGAAATGGATCATGTCATTATTTGGCCCTTTTTAGCATTCAGCTATGTACTCATCACTGTGGTAGACTCTGGCAGAAGGGTCCCCTCATTAACTACCCTGTGTGAAGTGGTACTTCTCTGCCCCACAGGTACCATGCAGCAGGATCAAGAAGCAGGTCCTGCACTTGAAGGCAGCTCAGAGAAAATTCTCGGAAGGTGCTGGAAGTTACCAGCATCACGTAACGTGTGATTTGTACAGACCCCATCTTTGCTACAAAAAACTTCTACTGATTTTAAAGCATATACAGGAAAGAAATACCACAAGTACGTGTCTAGTGTTACGTACACAGGGTTAGGGGAGCTGCAGAAGCTGTTGAAATTAATTTGGGGGGAGTTTCAGGATTCCTTCCTTCAGGCTTTGTCAGATTTTGTTTACAGGGAAGACTTTTATCAAAAATTCTTCCTCCAAAAGTGACGCTATCACAGGCACAAATCTCCTGGACACCAAGCCCAGGGCAGAGAGTATTTCCACCAAGAAGACACAGTCCAGGAGTGGAAGAGGTGCCCACAGAGGTTGGGGCATCTCCCTTGAGATTTTTGAGATGAGTAGGCAAAGCTGTGGCCGTCCTGATCTAGTGCTGGTGATAGTCCTGCTTCAAGCAAAAGGCTGGACTAAGTGACCTGCAGACATACCTCTCAGGCAACTTGGACGTGGTTTTATTAATTTTTTTAAAACTTGCGATACAGATCTAGGCACAACCAAGCACAACCTGATATTATCTACCTTTAAGGATTGTTCAGAGGCGATAGCGCCTGGAAACAAATGAAGAGCAGAGGTGGTGAGATTTCAAAAGTTTGCAGTTTCTAACCATTTTCAGATCTTAGAAGTGCAGACATAAATTCAGTACTTTTCCAGTCACTTGTGTTAGTAGGGACCGCTCCAAAAGTGTGGCTGGTGTCTGTACAACACGGTGCTCTTAGGTAACTGCCTAAGCTAATTGTGAGCAGAGTAACTTGAGTCCTTGAAGCACTATAGACGTATTGCATCATCCCTTCATTTTTATGAAAGGTACCTTGATGTTGCCTTGAAGAAAAACCATGTTTGGATTTGAAAGTAGGCTGGGCATTTGGAGCCAATGCTCCCTGTATACAAACAAGATGCTTCTTCAGGGAGGAGCTAGGGCTGGAAACTGGTCCAACGCGCATTGAATTCTAGTTGTTTGGAGTTGTTTAGACTATTCAAAGAGCAGCTCACAAACACAAAAGTGTTAAAACCGAGTGAAATGAGCTGCTTTATGGGCCACCACATCATGGCAGACTGGAAATCATAGCAAGAAGCACCGTGCATGCCAACCTGAGGGGCCTGTTTGCAGGGAAGTTAGCTTTTACAGCCTGACATCTTGCTATAGAAAAATAAGAATTGTTTTGAGGCTTGTCTTTACGCCTAGTCCTGCCACTCAAGATTAAATCTCGCAGACAAAACAAGCTGTTTGGGAGGCGGACCAAGAATGCCTTTACAGTGAAGAAAAATATAAACACTCAGCCAACTGTGATTAACTATTGAATGCAAAACACTCCCTGGGTTTTGTTTATTTGTAGACTGTAGAGAAAGCTCCCAAACGCTGCCTGCTTTTAGTGTGAAAACACTTCAGCCTCTGCAGCCCACTGTTGCTGGGGGAAGGAAAGGATTTTGTCCAAGCTGGTTTTCGGGGGAGGGCCTTTTTTTTTTTTCCCAAGTGTGTTGTTTATTTGGTTTCGCAAAGGCGATGTACCCCGTTTCCTCTCATTGTGCCTATTCCTGCCTCCAGCTGCTCGCACCTGAGCTGGACTTTGGCTCCTTCCCCTGTCAATCCACCGGGTAGGACGGGCCGAAAGCACCCGGCTCAGCCGCTGCGCTGCCAGCCACGCTGCCACGCACAGGATCCCAGATAAGCACAGGGATAAGCCGTCATAAAAAAACAAAACCAAAAAAAAGACCAAAAAAGTGCTGGTGAGCAGTTGCTTATCGCTCGCGGGCAACTCTGGGCATCCCCAAGCTTCGAGGTGGCTGCTGGAATGACAGCATACCAAGAGCCCGAGCCCTTTGCAGTGTGCTTCATGGGTGTATTTACCTATTTGTGTTAGCGAAATGATAACGTCCAAGTTTACAGTCAGCTTTAGATTTCGAGAAAAGGAGGGAAAGTGGGTGCTGGCAGCCGGAGAGGGAAGGAGAAGAGGCTGCTGTGCTGCTGCCAGTCCAGAACGACACTGCTGAGCGCAGTGAAATTACCCTGTCCTGGGCAGACTGACTGCAAAGTACGTCTTGTAAACGTGGAGTAAATGTTTATATGGAGTTTTATTCTCGTTTTATAGTCCAATTTAAACCGAGTGTGACGCCGCTCGAGCCATGCACAGTCTGGGTGCTGCGTTGGTGCTGTAAGGGCTAAAGATGGAAGCAATACGCGGAATTGGTCAGGATTGCTTTTCAAGGTCAAGGAAACGCAGAAAGTAAACAGTGTTAATTGGGAAAGAAAAGCAGGATTATTAAGACTCCTTTGGCTCCAGTTTTCTAAATTACAGGACTCAACGCATTTGTATTTTGTCATTAGCTTATTAGTGCATCTTTGGATGCAGCACTGGACAGACCTGTTGGGGATTTTAACGTTTAAAGCTGTGCTGTCATCCCTCCACAGCGCACGTACGTCGTTGAGCCCTCCGAGGGCGGGGCTGTACGGCACGGCTTCCCCCTGCGTTCTAACACGGGTTGTCACACGCGTGTAGGTTAGGGCACGGGCTCTGCCACGGCGTCGGCTGGCGCCACAGCACCCTGCGTTTCGTGATGACGGCACGGCGGAGAACCGCAGCACCTCGGTCCAAGCCCAGGCTGGGTCTTTACCACTTCAGTAGTAAAACCATGGAGAGGACGGCCTCAGCGGCAGGTTAGACAAAAATTGTCAACGAAGTTTGGCCCGAGCAGGCTCTCATTTAGGAGCCAGTTGATTTCTATGAAGCACAAGCCATACGCAATCTTTTAAATGCAGGATTAAGCGCTTCTGTCACCCGGCTTTTTCATCAAGCTCCGGCTAGAAAGCCTTTCGGTACAGTTACTGCAGGTGTGATTAGGGCACACCGGTATGCACAGATATGTCAACTTACTGGTTTGGTTTGGGGTTTTAGGTTCGTTTTTTTTCTTGGAAGACTATTTAGCTTAGTTCATTGACGGTAAATATAAAGCCACTTCTGGCGCTCCCTGAAGTTACAGGGAACAGACCTCCAAATTAACTCTTCCATCGTTTCACTATGTTACTCTTCAAAAACCAAACCCTACTGCAGCAGTTTCTGTACGTGTAAACAGCAAAACTGATAACATCTAATCAACCTCTTTGCCAAGGCAAGACAGCAAGAAGTTCTTGCTTTATAACATTAAAAATGCTTTGTAGTTATATAGGACTTTTCATGCAAGGACATCAAAGTGCATTACAGGTATTAATTAATTAGGTTTCACAACACCCCTGTGAAGTATTTGTGTCCGTTTTACAAACAAGGGACTGAGGCACAAAGGAGGGATGGGACACGTCCAGGCCGGCATGGCCGCTCCGTGGTGGGACGGGAGCCGAGCCCGGCCGTGCTGCAGCCGGCGCCGCTGCTCCCATCCTTGCCAGGGTGCGGGGAAGCCGTGCCCGGTCTCGCCGTGAGGCTGGGAGATGGCTCCCTCCTCGGCCTGGGTCTGTCCTGCCGCATCCCGCCTGCATTGCCTGGGAGCGGATGTGCCGGGAAGGGCGGTGCGGAGGCTCCCGGCTGCCCCCGGCAGGATGGACCCGCCGGGGCGGTGTGAGGCCAGAGGCCCGGGTCCTTCCCGTGTGGGCTCGGGGCTCTTCACCCCGCTCCGTGGCATGGGACAGCCATGCCCCGAGTCACTGGCTGCGAGACTTGCAGCTTTCAGCAATCGTCCGAAGTCTCTCGGCGCTGGGTGGGAATAGGCAGAGTTTGCCCGGGAGGCTGCCGGCCCGCTGCCGGCCATGCTGGCATCCCCCACCTTGGCTGGCGCCAGGGCCAGGCTGCTCCTCAGCCGGCGCAGCTCTTCGGAGGCTCCGGCGGATGCCAGGCGTGCTCAGCACCCGCATCCCGCTCGCCTGCGGGAACAAGCCCCGCGGAAGGCAGCATTCCCTGCCCGTCGTGGTGGAAACAAAAGAGGGGAAGAAGCGGCGGCTGCCACCCTCTCATCCGGCAGCATGGAGGGGGCGCAGGCAGAGCTCGCCCGAATCTGCCCTGAGCGAGGCTCCCAGACCCACGGGGAATAGGGACAGTGCCCAATGGCTCTACCTGCCCGCGCAGTGAAACCTGCCGGTGGGGCAGGGCAAGCGTGGCCAGCAGGGATGGGATTTGGGCAAGGGAAGTGCGGGGGTCCGGGGCTGAGGTTGAGCAGCCAGGCAGGAAGCCGCTTTCCTGCTCCAGCGGGAAGGTAGGCTTGCCCCTCGGGAAACTGCCCCAAGAGCCCTTTGATCAGCAGAGAGAATAATGGAAAAATTTTATTCAACAGAGGTCAAATTAACATAGATTCCATTAGCTAAATGGGGAAAATCTTAAAATAGAAGATGTTCCTTGAGAAAAAAAAACAAAAAAAACCAAAAAAAACCAAAAAAAAACCAGATTAAGACCAGATGAGCCTTGTCCAACTAAGAAGCATAGAATGTTCTTCCCAGCATGCTGTGGTTGTTTTGTAATAACCATGCATTACACTGATATGCCTATGTAATTGCATACAGGGAGAACAGGAGTAGCGTGTAGTATAAAATTGCCAGACACCATCAGTTACCATGCAGTAAAGCCAATTCGTAGTGGTCCAGGTTTTTCCCTTATCTTATACATCGGTAATTCCCTTCCTTGTGTCGTTTAGGCCAAGTAAGACTTTTTTTTCCCCGAGATTTGACCCCATAGTTTCAAAAAAAGGGAAGTGTCCTAGAAAACCATCTCATTGTTTCATTCATGCTCCTTGAATCCCTAATGCTTAACCTATTACAGACATTTTCTAAATGAAAGATGCCAGAAGAAAATGTGGTATCTGCTTTCAGTTCTCCTTGATCTCACCCAAGTTTTTGATGTCTTGACTGAACTGAAACGTGGAAATTCCTCTGAAAGCTGTGTAACTATTAAATAAAATTAAAAAAAAAAAGACAATGAATGCAGTTGGCCAAGGTACGGTATTCAGGCCCTGGTTCAAATATGGCTTTTAAGCACTTGCTTAACTTACTAATTGAAGTCAATGGGATTTCAAGCACTTTGCTGAAATGGGAGATTTTGTGGACAACGTTTGTGCCAGTACATTTGTAATACAGAAATCAAGTCATGCCAGGTTTATTTTGGCTCCGGGTTTCTTTGTGGTGGTGATTGACAAATCCACAGAATTGGACTAATACCAGAGAGGTGATGAATATAAGAGAGGCGATGACAAGAAATAATAAATTTTGAACTGGCAAACACTTGAACTTGGGCAGACTGAAAACCTCTACATAAGGGAACAAAGAGGTCCGTTTATGCTGATAAATGCACTCTTTTCAGGAAGACCTCCAGTTAATCAGCAACTAATGTGCTGGGGCAGCTAAAAATTTTGAAGCAAATCCTTTTGTAAGTTGTGTAACTGCACCAAGCCTTTGGAAATGGGCAGGTTTACATCACTCGATAGCCTAGTCATATAATCTTATAATCACTATGAAAAAGATTCATTTCCTGGAGAAAAAATTTCATGCCTTCTCATTGCAGGCAATAGGACGGAGCTCAGCATGGCAATGGATGTCATGTCTGTTGCTGGAGATTGTCCAAACCCACACCACTAACCAATAAATCACTACGTAATAGAAAAGATTCACAGGAACAGGTTACAACATCGAGGACGGAACCAGTACGGTAGGAATAAGACTGACAGTGTCCATACGTAGGGTGTGGTGTCAAAAGATGATCTTACAGCCTGCCCCCACTTGCCCTGCTCCCTCCTCTTCCTCCTCGCGCCACTCCTCACTGCCTGATCACTCCCTTTGTTCTCTGCGCCGACTCCGGTACATACCTGGTCACATGGAGAGCGAGTTCAACTCAATAACCAACAGGAAAAAAAACCCAACGTTTTTCAGTTGGGTTAGTTTTTTCCTATTTTAATGAGTTGACTCATTACAGCACCATCAGCCAATGGTGCAATGCAATGGGGAGAGCATGGCCAGGGGGAACCTTGGTCCTGCCATGGACAACGGGCAGTTATTCCAGCTTTGGCCACCTCATGATACCACGCCTTGACTATACCGTGGCAATTTCCACTTTACTGACACAGGACACCATAGACAAGTTATTGCCGGTACATCAAAGAGCTGGAAAAAATTAATCAACAGCACCTCCGAGCTATTAGGCAGAGACTGTACTTAGATAAAATCATAAATAATGAAATCCTGTAAGGATGTTGCACAACAAGTATTTAAGCAAAGCTCGTAAAACTCTTCTTCAGTGCATTTGAGAGTTTTCCTTCCACAGAAGATGTCGTTTTCTAAAAGCAATTTTTTTTTTTCACAGCAAACTCACGCTGGGCAGAGGCAGGAAGAGCCCCAGCCCATGTGATGTCAGGATAAATATGTGGGAAGCCAATGCAGCAGAAAATCCAGCCAGAGGAATGTCTGCTGCAGAGCAAGTGGTGCAGGAGCAGGCTGGCTGCCTTCTCCCACCATCCACGGTGCCCGTGAGGTGCGAGCGAGTGCTCCGGCTGCGGCCGTGGCCGAGGTCTGGGTGGGACAGCAGCATGGCTGCGGAGCCTTAGCCTGAGGTTTGTCTCCAGCTCGCCCACCTTCTGAGGGGACGCCGTCCCAAAATGCCTGTTCCCCTCCCAAGGGCATGCTGAGCAGGGTGAAACGGATGGGCCTGTCTATCTGATGCAGAAGCAATTAGCCGGGGCTTTAATGAAGGATTTTAGTATCTGAGTGTAGGAAACCTGAACAAAAGACCTTTGCATTAGAGTCTGCAAGTTTGTTGTAAGCAACAAGTAACAAGAGCAGATTTAGAGATAAAGATAATAAAAAACACTGCATTCCCTTGCCCAAAAGCCTATAAATCAAGACTTTGGCTCTTCACTGCAGAAATGCTCTGGGATGTAATTGGAAACAGGCAGCACCAATCTGAAACACTTCATCGAGCTCAGTTTGTGATGGCTTGGGTGAGGAGGTTTCCAGCACTCCTGGAGAAGAGGCTCCCCCTTCCTAATTAACCGGTCAGTAATTTGAAACCCTGTAGAACTGTCCTGCCCCGCCATTTTATCTTAAGCTGCCCAGGGGTTCAGCAGCGATGGAACGCACACTGGAGTTGTGTGGGTGAGGAGATCCCTGTGAGCCCACCACCATCTGCACACTGGATGGGCAGGGTGAGGCACAGGGCAGGGGCACCCGGATTAGCAGAGCCACAGGACAGATGGTCCTCTGTGTGGGGAGGAAGAGGAAGGACTCCTCCAAGCCTCCTGATCCTTTCCCTGTGTGTCTGGAGTAGGGGACACGTGGTGCCACCACCATACAAATGGCGTTACCTCCCCACGGGTGGCATACCCGCATCAGCTCCCCTTCTGGGAGACCACCCTGGGCTTTGCTGCACTCAGGGAGAAGTTTCCATCACCTCCAGTCCAGTCATGTTGCTGGAGAACCCTCTATGATGAAGAGTCACCTACTGAGTTTCTTCGCTCTGGGGAGCATTCATCCCTCAGAGCCTCGTCTGTGGTGGCTCAGCTGTCAAACATGGTTCGAACTCAGAGGCCAAATCACTCTCTAAAAGACACTTGTGCAGGACAGTTGTGCTGGCATAAGACAAATCATCAGTTTAACCCCATTGGTTTAACACACTTCATATGGATATTCTTCAGTTTAACTGCTATTGCTTTGGAAAGTGCTTAATTCAAACCGAAAAAGCTGTTTTTATCCAGAACTGCCCAGAAGACAACCATGATGCTATAGATATATATCAGTAATAAACAGTGAAGATTGCCGTGGAGAGAGGAACGAGCACAGAAAGTAGTTCTGCAGCGCGCCAGTGCCAAGCCAGATCAAGGCAATAGAATTTATAGCCGCTATTATCTGCACGAGGTGTATTTATGACTCCCCTCCCCGTTGCTCTGATATCTTCGGATCTCCCATATTTGTATATTCATTCCCACAACATTCCTATAGGTAAGGAATTTGCAAACAAGAAGCCCAATACTGGAGCCTCTCCATGCAACATGGAGCAGGGTTTTGAAGGCAGGGAGACTTCGGAGACCTTCAGCAGTTACAAATACATCCACGAAAATTAACCAAATAATGTGATGTAAGTAGCTGGGCTATCTACAAGGTAAATAGCTGAATTCCTCTGGGTTGGGCTGTGCAAGAGTTCAGACTAGATGATGACAGTGAGTCTTTATCACTTTAAAATATGACTGAACTTGCAACCTAAGCAACCCTAATCTGAGACTCCTTGATACAGGATGGTTGGAGGCATTGGAAAATTAAAATGCTCCAAGCCCTGGGATTCATAATAGTAACGGGAAATAATAAGCAAGTTTGTATAAATGCAGATTTGATCATTTGGGCTTTTAAATACTCCTTAAATTCTGTTCCTAATTCCTCAACACCTGATTTACTATCCACTACTTCCAAAAACTACTAATCTCACATAAAACAGTAGAAGGAACTAACACAGGACGCGGGATGAATGAAACAGCATTCCTTTTCTGTTGTTCAGAAAGCTTTCACACCAATTCAGGGAGTTTACATTTTTGTGTCATTTTTGCGTGTATTTTTTACAGTGACATCAATTGCATTGTATTCCAAAATGAAAATAACTTCTTTTTCCTGCCCTTCGAACACGTGATCTTCCAGGGGAGGACACCCTTGAGTGGAGCACCGCAGACTGGGTTGGTTTGCAGGCTGAGGCTGTTCTCTGCAGGAGGGTTTGCAGCCGGACAACCGCAGCTGGGAATTGCTCCTTCTCCCGCGCCAGTCTCTGGGGCCTGACAGATGCTCTTGGGCAAGTTTGGCCTCAGTTCTCCACACTGTTCAATGATGATAATTATTCATACTTACCTCGGTGAGCTTAATTAATACTTGTAAAGCGCTTTGAGATCCTTGGATGAAAGACTCTGTTGACAGACAAAATATTTTTACGGTGACTGTCAAATTAAGGGCCTCTGAGCTTCCTCAGCAATTGAAGGGTTAATTAGCTCATGCCAGGATCCTGCCAGGCCCGGCAGAGACAGAGTGCCGGGGTGAAGGTGCCCATCCCTTGCCTCTCCTGGCCGGGGCAGCTTTGTTGAAAGGAACTCCTTCCCTAGTCACACCTTGCTTAAGGAGATAACGTCCTTGCAATGAGCACACGCACAGGCATCTTCCACCTGGTTGTGTTGTAACCGTTTCCTTCTCCCTGGTGCGCATCCCGCATCCCAGCCGGCGGGGAGGCAGGCGTCGAGTTCCTGCTGCTGGAGCTGGGGCGGGTTTCATTCCCTCCCTCCACAAGGGTTGTAAGCGCCGCTCATCCCCTTGGCAAGCGCTTTTCATACGTGGATATGGACCTTCCTGGAGGAGCCCAAGAGGCTGGCGCTGGAGCAATAGGCAGGTGGATGAGATCTTCAGCGAACGAGGTGCTGCCCGTCTCGCTGCAGGAAACCAGCTGGGTTTCCTGGGCAGGTCAGAGCGCTGTACGGCACCCGGGAGGAAGGCACCCATGAGCAAACCCCACGCTCGCTAGGTGGAACGCCGTGTCTTTATAGAAAAACAAGGGAAGCCTGCGCCTCCCTTGGGGAACCCCATCTTCAGACACCACACGGGAGATCGGACACGGGGATTTTAGCAAAGAGGAGCTCAGTCACAGTTTTGGTCAGGCACTGCAGCTGTACTCTCAAAGCTGAGGCGAGCAAAAGGCCACGGCACAGTTTGCCTTTGCACCTTTTGCCCTTCCCTACATGGTCACAGCTTTGGGTGGGCCGCTCTCGGGAGCGGTGCCTGTGGACCCCACTCACGGGGGCTCACACAACGCTGGAACGGCTCACGAGAAGCCCATCAGCTGCTTGTGCCAGCAAAACCTCGCGCCACAAGGATTCGCAGTGTTGTGCTTGGACTGGTTCAGCTTGACATGGGTCTGCAGAGGGGGACCGTTGTTAAAACCTGGTGGCTTGTGAGAAAAGAGGGGGTGTTCTTTCCAGCCAGGAAAGAACAGGGAGAGGACCCAACCTGGGGTGGATGGTGCGTCTCCATGTTGGCACCGGTGCCCTTCGCCGAAGCGCCAGCAGCCGGGCTGGGCAGCCCTGCACCGTTCCCCCCTGCCCACGTGAAGGGGATGAGAGCGGCTGCGTTTCCACTGGTGATGGTATATGTTTACCTTCTGTGTGGTTTTTTTCGTTTTAGCCGGGACGGGGAGATCTGGTTTGGCGGTTTCCTTTCTCAGCTCTCTCTCTGAGTGTGTGCTAACGCAGCCCCATGCTGCTTGTGTCCAGCACTGCCGAGCCTGCCCGCCTCTCGTTTCACAGCTTTCCTGCCGCAGAGAGGATGCCCAGTGTTTGCCAAGTTCTCCTCAGCAGAGCTCTGCTGGGTGAGCCCAGCCCTGGTGCTCTCCTTCCCCGCACGGACCGTAGCCATCCCCAGCAATGGCTCCCTAAGGACCGTCTTCCAGCTGAGCATCACGGCTCCGGCGCTGAAAGAGGCATGCTGGATACTTCACCCTGTCTGCTCTCCAGAAGTATTGAATGACAGAAAGTGCAAATCTGGCACTTGAAGATCTGCTTTCCGTCCAGCCCTCACCTGGGAAAAATCCCCAACTAAAATGAGTCGCTCCTTTCCCCATGTAGGAAATACTGAAATTTGACTCATGGGATTTTAGACCGCACTTTGTATGCATATGTTTACCAAAAGGCAGCATTTTGTGCCCCAGCTAATTGCCCTTTGAAGCAGCCTGGGGAAGGGACCACGAAGGTTTCTTAGAACATTAAAAGTAGCAGTGAAAGTCACAGGGCCTTTTTCCTTTATACAATCGAAGCCGTATTTGAGCAATAACCCTTCTGATGTCTCTGGGGGGAGGAGATGTGACGTCTTGAGGTAAACCACACATCCCGTAACTACCACTGTGCCGTTCATGAGTGCTGCCTCGCTACAGAAGTGGCAGAACTGCTTTTCAGCAAAAGTCACCACGTTTTTCAGAGGGGAACGATTCCGGTCACAGAAAGACCGGGCGGCGGGGAGGAAGAAAACCCAACCGCAATAAAGCAGCCATTGAACCTGAAAGGAAAAAGACGTCAGCATCTCCAGCAGGGGCTCTCCTTTTTTCCTGGTATCTCTGCAAACCATAATTATGTGGAAAGAAGTCGTGGGTGAGACCAGCTTACTTGCTGACAAGCTGAACTTTATAACCTAACGCCGTGACGTTGCGAGGGAAGACGGTTTGGCTTGCCCACCTCGTGGGACTTGCAAACTCAAGGAGGTGGTTCGGGGGTGGGCGCCCACCTGCCTGTCTTCCTTAGCCTTCACCCAAGTGATGGCATTGAGGAAGTGCTGGGAGCAAGGGTGCTGCGTCCTGGTCGGGGGGAGCCTCTGCCAGAGTGCAGATGCCCTCTGAGGGCGTCCCTGTTCTGGTGGAGGCTCCTCCAACTGGGTGGTACCCAAGTGATGGTGCAAATTCAGGAGGAGACACTCAGAGAGAGCAGAAGAAAGGTTTAGGTGCTGCAGGAGCTGAGCACCATCCCATCTACTTTTCCAAGAGAGACCTAAATGGGAATGGAACGCCCAGGGAGAGAATAATTTGGAGATCCTGAGCTCCTTGGTGACTCAAAGCTGTGCAGGGACTCATGGAGGAGAGCCCAAGAGAAAGAGGATACCAAGAGCTGCAGGTGAAGACTGGGGGGACTGGGGGACTCTTGCTGTAGAGTTTGTACCTGGTAGAGTTTGAGGTGAACAGTGTAGCTTGTCAAAACCCTAAATCCCTCTGAGGTGGCCCTGTTGGGACACATGAGAAGGAAACTGGAGCCAACAGAAGGGACTTGAAGGATCTCAAGTACCTTGAGGGGGAGCCTGCAGGCAGATGCGATGCTGGCCCAGACCTCCCAGGTTAAAATGTTGCAGCAAGGTGGCTGACAAGAGCCAGGCTGACAAGAGCCAAGCTGAGAGATGGACATTAGGAGAGCTTCTCAACCCCTTGCTAGGTCATGCTCCACCCCTCATTCTTTTAAATAAACATTAGCAGAACAGTGAGGTGGCCAAGGAATGACTATAGGCAAGGTCTGAGGTGTATATCTGGTCTCTCTCCAAGTCTATGACTGAAATAGAAGTCTAAATATATCTGTAGCTGAGGACTGAGGTGTGCTGTCCAAGTTAAATAAGGGTATACAGCGTGGAGAGCTACAGGTTAGATCTGTGCTGAGGAAGCACCTACCACTGTTGACTGCACTAGAGGTTGCTTTTCAGCTCTTTAAGGGCAGCATTTTGCTAATCGTCTCTTTCAGTCTGCAAGTTTTGGTCCCTTGCTGTCCCTTCCCATCACTGTTCTTCAAACAAGCTGGGAGGGGAAAAATGTGACCATTCATCTCAGTACAAATCCAATTCTTGTCGGTATGTCTCTGGTGGGACTGCATGGGGTTCATCACTTAGCTGGCTCTAAAATCTACAATATCTAGTATCTCTAATATCAGAGCACTGGACGGTGTTTCCTGACATTCGCACCTCTCTCGCGCTCCGTAATCACCGAGTGCTGCAAGAAGGCAGGATCCTGGGTCAGTGCAGCCTGGCGACCCTGCCAGGAAGGACACACCATTAACACTGCTCCTTCTTGTCCCGTGGCCACCCATCTGCCTGGCAGTGGGGTTGCCTGCGCTGCTGGCAAAGGCTTCGATGGGGTCTGATACGTTAATGCCTGCATTTTACAGGCTCCCCCAAGCGAAGGGATGTTTAGGTAGCTGAACCTCCTCCTGTTGTTTTGAGGGTTCTGGCAAGCAGTCAAGAACAAAAGCTAAGACAGCCAGTTCCCGTTTGTGGGCATGTCCCTACATTTCAATGTGGCAAACCTTGTGATTTAGCAAGTGAGAGCCTTCTGCCCCAGGGCTGCTAAAAGCTCCTTTTTTTAAAGGAAAAAAGAAAGAAAGAAAAAAAGAAGAAAACAAACCTGACAAGACTTCCAAGAAAATAAGAAAAACACCAGTGTGGATGGGCTGCGGGACTGGGACCGGGCTTCTGACTATGCCTCCACGTGGGGGAAGCTGTAGGCTGAGAGCCTGACCCTTCGAAAGCTGCTGGGGGCTTTTTGTTTGGTCGTTTGACAAGCTTGTACTTAAGGAAAAAGGAAGAAAATGCCAGCGGCTTTTGCTGCCACCATGAATAATGTTTTGCTCTGATACAATTTTATACTTTTGTCCCCAAAAGTGAGTACCTCCCTGGCTGAAGCGGAACACGTCGGCTCACAGGATGGTGTTCATCAGTGGAAAAGGACAAATTTAGGCAATCCAGTCTAATACTTTCCGCTACTGCAGGCTGTGGTGGTGGCTAGTGGGAGCCTGAGCCTGAGGGGCTGTGTGTCCTCCCCGGGGCTGGACCCCGGCACACGCCAGAGCTCCGTGGCCTTGCAGGTGTGCAGGTGTGCATGCATGTGTGCACGCGTGTGTGCACGCACACATGTGCCCTGCGTAGCAGCACTGGAGAACGCTTGCGCTGAGGCAGGTCCACTCTCGGGCTGGCTCCAGGGTCCCAGGGCTGCACCAGAGCGGCAAGAAGGGGGCAAGGGGACCCTGGTGGCAACGACACAGTGGTCCCAAGCTGTCTCAGGGGGTTGTGGCCAGCAGCTGGTGGGCTCCAGGGTAGGGCCAAACCTCCTTGTTTGCGGCGTATGCCAGCAGAGGGTCACAAGGCAATGTGCACAGGTTGCCTCATGTCATGCGCAGGGGCATCCTTGCATGGAAGGAGAGCAACCTGCCACTTCTTTGGTGTACTGGGTGCAGCAGAGATGTGGCTAGTGGTGGTCTTGAGCCCCTGACCCTCACAATGTTGTAGTTAGCTGTCCTCAGACAGCCTGGTGGCACTCTCACCCACCTGGATGGCCTGCCTGTCCTCTTCCTGCCGGGTCCTCCTGCTTGCTCCTCCCAGCCCCAGCCATGGGCATCGCAGCTTGTGGCAGCCTGCGTGGGCACTGCTCTTGGTGGCCGAAGGGCAGCAGCGAGCGAGCGGAGGGGACCGGGCTACTTACATGTGGCTTCTTGGCTGTTTATTTATGTGCAGCCAGCAGCGGGGCCAGCTCTGCCAGTGAATTAGAGTCTGCCCCTGAGTACCTGGCTGTGCGTGTCAAACCAGGCACCTTAAATGAGAAGCCATGAAAAAAAAAATCAAAATGTCTCCCTGAAGCCACACACAATGGTGTGGGTGGGAGAGATCTGTGGCAGGGCACCCTGGCTGCAGAGCTGATGCTCAGAAAGCCAGGGAGCAATCTTCCTCTTTGTTTTACAAATAGGTATTGCCTTTTGAAGCAGGATCAGTTGTAACATTTATTGTGAGAATGAAAGACAAAAAAAAAGCAGAAGTCTCTGCCAAGAGCAAGTGAAATGGGCATGCTTTTTAAAGAACTACCACAGGACCGATTACCTTTCCAAGTAATTAAACATTGTGAAAGGTTATTAACGTGCCGATAATAGACAGCTTTGCAAACTGCCAGCACAGCATGATCTGACAGAGGACGGCACAATGGCAGGGAGCAGGACTCCTCCGCCTCCGGGGCTCTGCAGCCCCAAGGGCTGGATGCACCCCAAGGGCTGGATGCGCCTGGCCAGCCCAGGCGTTGGAGGGTCCCAAAACTGCCACCTGTGCCCGAGTGGCTGCAGGGATGGCTTTCGCTGGCAGAGGGGCTGTGAGATGTGCAGCTGCCCGCACCGGGTCGGCCCTCCCCGGCGCACCCTGGCCGGGGGCAAGGCAGCAGGTGTCCGCTGGCAGCCCAGGGCCTGTCCCCACTTGCAGCCTGATGCAGGTTAACGTGTATTATTTCTCTTTAAACCGACTCACGTCCGCAAATGGCATCTCTTATTGTGGACCTGCTGGTATTTTAATGCGTGTCGTTAAACCCGCTGTGGCAGGAGGCTTACCCAGGGGTGGGATGTGTTTGCCTGCAGCCGTGGGAGCATGGATATGGGCAAAACTGAGCCTGCGGAGCACTCCCATCGCTGCCCCACGCCCCTTCGCCAGCTCCTGAGGGTGCCCCCGGTGTGTCTACCCGGGCTTCGCCCTCCGGCTTTGGGAGCGCTCTTCCTATGCATCACATCCCCGTCTCAACGGCTGCCTGCAGCCGGGGGCTGCCATGGCTGATGCCAGCTCCCAGAGAGCTCCCGCATTTGTGCCATGACCCCGGTGATCAAACCTTAGGATCACATCCTGGCCAGAGGAACGGTAAGTGGGCAAATGCTTGCCCAGAACAACCACCTCCTGGTCCTTCCCTGAGATGCCAGGCGGAAAAGCCTTGCTTTTTCTTCATCTTTCCATACACAGCAGCAAGAGGAAGAAGGCGAAGGAAAGAAAAGTGCAGGCTGTGGTGGAAAAGTTCAGTACCATCCTGAGCAAAAGCATCCTTCTAACCTCCCAAAAAGCTTGCCCAGCATTTTAAACGCTTGGTGCCTTTATCTGGACTCAACACTCATCTTGGCATAATATCATGCATTGCTTTAAAAGAACTTAAAGCACCTTTGCATATAGATTATGTGTAACCCAAGCTTCTAGGTCATCCTGCTGCTTTCAAAAACACCATTTTATATTCCTGAGCAAACCAGGAGTTTATTATGAGAGGTGTTTGGACTGGGGCATTTAAGATGTACTACATAATAGCAGCCTCCACCTCACGTTCCAGAGCATTGGGCCGGTGTTGCTGGTACTTCAGTGTGATCAGGATAAATACAGAACTAAACCAAACCGGGGTAGTTCACACATTGCTGCTGTCACCCTTTTGGGCTTTCCATGGACTTGGGCAGAGAGCACGGTACTGCCTTACATGTGGATCAGGCTCCCCGTAAGCGCAAAAGGCTAGGAGCAAGATTTTCAAAACGTGCTTCCATGAAACAAATGGACTTGATTTTAGACTCCAGGCAGCCACTCTGCAGTCTGAGTAACATTTCAGCTTCGTGGTACCACCAAGATGTCTGGGACAGTGAGAAGCTGAGTCTCAGCCACTTCATGCTACATGGATGATTATAATACTGCAGCCAGCAGGGAATCACCAGGCTCACTGAGACCCGTTTCCATGGGTCCGCAGGAGATGCAGACCTCAGCCAGGTGGGAATACCACCATGCTGCTTCCCAGGGTGAAGCTGCACAGGTCTGGGTTTGGTTTCATGCACTGGCACAGTCCTGTGCCACCCTTTATGGCTGGATCACCGGGGCAGAGTGGGATGGCGAGAGAGGAGTAAGCCTCTCTCAGATGCTCAGGGGGATCCTTGGTCCATTTTTTTCTCCTAATTGCCCAAGTTCTCAGAAAGCATCAGTGCTCGTAACAGATGTTTCTTTACCAGTGATGCCAAAGGACAAAGTGGCCCAGGAAGATGGGAAGAGGCGCTCAATTACAAGGAGACCCACCGGGATGGAGACGAGCCGGGCCGTGCAGGGACAGTAGCTGGCTCCCAGTGTTGCCGCCCAGCCTGCAAAGCCTCTCCCTCGCTCCCAGGCTTTCAACAGTGCACGGGTCACTAGGGTAGGAGACAGAAAGGACATTTTGCAGGTTCAGTCAACAAATTATTTTACCTTTGCATCTCAGCTGTCTCTTCTGCTCGCTCCCTGAGTGAGCTGTGCTGAAATCCCACCACCGCCTGGAGCCGTGTCTGCAGGCGCTGCGCTAATCAATATTACTTGCTGGAGAAAGTTAAGTCTCACTTATTGGCCACACATTCCCCTGAGTGCTTCTGTCAAACTCTTTCATGTCAGCTGAAGGGAGGCTTACCAGCAGAAAGGTCAAACTGCCTCAACTAGATCTGAGCTCAGCCATTAACTCGCGTGTGTTTATCTGCCTCCCGCTATCAGGAGGACTATCTGTGTGCTCTGCACGCCTCCCTCCTCCTTCCTTCTTCTCCTCTTCCTCCTCCTCCTCCTCACTGCTGTGCTGCCGGGGAGTACTGTGGAGGGGCTGAATCACTCAGGCAGGAACAATGAGCTGTCTGATAAGCTCAGCTGGGTGATCCACATCCACAACTCAGGGGCCACAAGGATATGGGCTGGGCTGGTCCCCCTACTGCCAATCCCGGCTGCAACGGCACCGCAGTGGCACGGCCGTGGGCCTGATCCCGATTGCACCTGAGCGCGGGCACTTCAGGCAAGATGCCATCCCTGGCCTCTGTTGAGCTGAGCCATTGGGGCGCTGACAGGGTGGGTTTTACTGCTCCTGAGGTACGTTTTCAGTCCTTTCCGTTGCTCTGACACAAGAAAATGTGTTTGTTGAGGGCCCGCTCCCAAAATACAGCAAGAAAATAATCAAGCCCCTTGCCGGAATGGGCAATGGGGAAAGAGCCGAGTCCAAGCTCTGCAGGTCAGGACTCCCATCCCTTAAAACACCTCCTGCCGCAGCCTCTGCCGGGGCCTCCCGGGCAGCGCTGCCCGAGATCTCACGGGGAAGCCCCTGGGCTGCAGAGCAGATGAGCCTTGATGGGCCCTTTGGCGGCTGGGACCAGAGGTGGTGTCTCTGCAAGAGGCAGGAGCGGGGCAAGGCAGGCTCCTGTGTTGCCGAGACAGGTTTGGAGCTGGGCAAACAAACACAGGTATCAAGATAAGACCGTTCATCTCGTGCCAAGAGGTGTCTAGAGCTCAACTCGTGGGATCTCTGTTCCCATCTCTCGCATCCTGCGTATGCTGGGGCTAGGAGGGAGCTTGCTTGTCCCTAGGCTGGTATCTCCTGAAGCAGTTTTCTGCTTCCCTACACCAGCAAAATGCCGTAAACTGTGCGTCGTGGTCACTCTTAATAAGCCCTTCGTCCAAATCCACTTCTTGCACCTGCTGCTCAGTGGGTTGGGAGGATCTTTGTTCTGGAGCATTTTAAGAGGGCTGAAGCTGTTTCTGCTTTGAAGTAGTGTTTGGTTTTGTTGGCGTCTGGGATGTCTGCAGAGCTGACCCTGCGTGGAGGCAGCAGGACCGCTGGCTACGGCACCGCACCACGGCTGTGCCGCGAGCCTGACCGCGCGGTGCCAGAGGGCTTTGGTGCCCATGCTGCATCCCAGGCCCTCAGCATCACCCAGCCCTGGTTCAAAAGAGAGAAGAGCATCACAACACCTGGCTTTATCCTGGGCTTTTGTGGGCATCAGGATTCACCAGGCTGTGGTGAGAGCGGCAGGTTGAGTGTCATACCCTGAACGGGACATATGGCAGGGCTCACCCTGCCAGGAACGTGGGGCCAAACCAGCTGCGCACTTGAACATGGGGACGGTCTCACTGCAGTCACCTGAGATCGGTTGAGGGGAGTGACTCCCTGCCCTAAAGATACGGTGTGCTGCTGGAGGCCTCCTTCTGAAAACAATGGGGTTATCAGCAGGAGAGGGAGCTCCGTGGTCCGACCACGGAGGACAGGTACGTGGGTAGGAAAAGCATTCTGCTTGGTGAAAGGTGTTTGCCGAACCCACGTCCAGAAACCCTTTGAAGCAGAAAACCTCCGTTCTCCCGTGGATGCGCTGGAGTACTTAATAAATAACTGTAATTAAGTGTAAGGTGGTAGCTTAAGAGCTCGTTCCCAGAAGTTAACATCAAAACACTTGCTCTTAGCACTTAGGGAGACAATATGAAAGCAGATTTCGCACACAGATGAAAGTATAGTTGTCAGGATGGGCCCGAGAACCCTGGAAATGCATACACTGCTTCTTCAGAGAGCTCGAGGAAAACATCTTGGGAAGCAACAGAGTCGTTGCTTCTGTAATAAAAGTCTGTTTTAATGAACAGTGACTGAGATAGCACCAATTTGGGGAAGTCAGGAATGAGTTTTAAAACAGGAGATGAGGAATCGCATGGGGAGAAGAGATGTGTTCCCTTTCCTGGGCTGTCCCACAGCTCCCTGTGTCCCACCAGTGTGGAGCAGCCACCGTTCTGTCACCCTTGGAGCTGCCCCCCAGGCCGGGGCAGCCCTGCCCCACAGTGGGGACAGTCACAGCACATGTCACAGCACATCTCGGCTGTCCTTCACTGGTGGCAGTGCACATTTAAGGTGAAGCGATTACTGCAGGCTTCTTTACAGGAGGTATCTAAAGAGTTGCACAAAAAAAGGGAGAGGAGAAAGAGGAACGTGGTTGCAATTTTCCCCCTTGATCACAAATCAATGATTTTTGCCCATAAGCAGGTGGCATGTCACGGTTGGAGAAGGAGGTCCTAACTGCAGGCTCTGCCACGCACTTGCCAAGGGCCAAGTCTAAGCTGCTGCTGAATGCCCTTATCCTCTGCTCCTGTAAAAACACGGTGAAAAGCATTCCCAGGTCTGGGTTTCAGTCTCCTAATTACTCCCAAAATCCAGAAGCACGAGGAGCCAAGGTCTCATTTGCCTTACAATGATCCTCTCCTGCCCTGGAACCTGGGCTGGTCTTAATTTGTCTATGGTTCAGGCAAGAATGGACTAGGCAGACGTACATGTTATCTCTTGTTTTTTTGGAAGCAGGGAGCCTATTGCACAATGAAGCTTGGTCTGGATGCGGATTAAAAATGTATGTGTCTGGGGCACCACGAGCCAGGCTAGTCTGAGTTACTTCGATCCAAAAAAATAAGAAAGTATTATGAAAGGTCGATAAGGAATGAGGAGGCTCCATGGGGCTGATTATTTTTTTCCTCACAGGACATACCCAATCACTTCTGTATGCGTGAGCCTGTCTTAGCCAGAGGGAGTTTGAGCTCCCAGGCCAGAAGAAACTCCAGTGAAGTCAACGCAAGTACATGGTTGAACCTCAGCGTCGCATCTGGGGGCCGTGGGTCAGGCACTCACAGAGGGCAAGGTGGTGCCAGTCCGCCCATGGAAGAAGTTCTGTGCCCGACAGGAGCTGAGGGTTTGGCCTCAGGTGCGCTTTCAGCTTCCTACACTTCTTACAGGGCTTTTAACTCGAGGATTTACAAGTGTCAACTAATTGCATCCACATTAACTGCAGCCGAATATTAAAACAGCACTTGAATGTCATTTCAAATGAGCTGTTCCCAGACTGGGTCTCATGCAAATTCGGCAGGACGGGGTATAGGTGTGCCAAAATCACGTTGGAATAATGTTTGAAAACAATGCTCAAAATGTTTGTACTTGAGCAGAAACATGAGGAGAGCAGGTATTTTAGGTTTAATGATCTGCCGAAGAACAAATACAGAAACAATTCTAAAAGGGAGAGGCGGGACGAGGAACCTCCTCTCTCTTCCTCTCGCAAAATGCCTCAACACCAACGCTCCAGCACCCCCCTCTGCGCACCCCCTCTTTCTGGCCGTCTCTTTCTCCCTGGACCAAATACTTTTGCATCCCTCACTGCACAGTAGCGTGGTGTCAACAAAGCCCACCAGCCCGATTTAAAACGCGACCGGAGCCGGGGCTGGTGACCCCAGATGACAGCAGTGATTCCCGACGCCTGGTAAACCCACCCCGGGGGGCCAGCAGCAGCCTCCACCGGAGGAGATCTTCTGGGGGCAGAGCCAAGGGAGGTGACCAGCCCAAACCCAACCCCTTTGGTTACGCTGTTTTATTACAACGCGTGTTTTTCCCCCCTGTCTCTCTTCACCTCTTAACGACGGCAGCGCAATTCCTCTCGCATCTTGAGCCGATTCCCTTTCCAGCAGAAAGCACATGCAGATCATCTGCCTGACGCACAATCCAAGGGGGAAATCATGGCCTCGCCCTGCCGGCCGAAGTACGTCTCCCCCTCCCCAGCCCCTCGCTCCCAATGCAATGCGAGTTGGAAGCAGGAGGTTATTTTTACGGCCCGTCCCCACCTCCCCCGAAGGCAGAAGTTGCAGCTAGTTTAGGTGGAGATTTTCAAATGCCTGGAAAAGGAAGGTGCCAAAAGCCAAATGGGGGAGTTTTAGTCCCAAATGCCTGGCTCCGCGAGGAAAAAAACAGGTGCTAACGACCTGTCACCGATGGGCTGCTCCTTTTCAGAGTTCCCCCAAGGCTCTGGGATGGAGGTGGGTGCTGCCTCTCCCTTCCCAAGGGGGACAGTGCGAGTGGAGGAAAGCCCATGGCTCTCGGGTGAGCTCCTGTGGGAAAATACTTTGCCCATGAGACAGCTTAAACAGGATTTTACAGCTTGAACTTAGATGACTTCTCCTGCCCTACCAGCAAAAAGGACGCACTCAGGGCTGGGTGAATCCTCCAGGGAGGCTGAAACCCAGACATTTTGGGTTCAAGAGCAACATCTGAACGGTCTGTAATCTGGCACCATGGCTGTGCTCGCTGCAGGTGAGCCAGGAGCGCGCCTTCTCTGTGCGTGTGGCTCCGCGCCATCAGCTTCCACCACCTTCCAGCCCGTGCCAGTCAGTGTCCCCGGAGTGCCACAGCCACCCAAGGTGGGCTACGGCCCTTGCCCCCTGAGTTTCCACTGCAGGGCAGCCGGGGGCTGGTCCCTGCCCTTGCCGTGACAGACTCTGCTGTGGAGGCCTGGAGTGGCTCTGCAGCCAGATCCTAGGAGGAGGGAGGTGTCCACTGGAAAAATAAAAATAAGTATAAAAATAAAATTGGAAGTTAAAAAAAAAAAATTAAA
>VZSF01000977.1:88274-114929 GCA_013398295.1 Chionis minor | reverse complement strand
TGTATATGCCTGGCCGTGTAGCCAGATACTGGTNCTAGGTCCAGTAGTGCACCTCTCCTTGTTGGCACTTCTACCTCCTGAGTCAAAAAGTTATCATCAATACACTGGAGGAACCTTCTGGACTGTATATGCCTGGCCGTGTAGCCAGATACTGGTGTGGTTGAAGTCCCCTATGAGGACCAAGGCCTGTGACTGTGAGGCAACTCTCGACTGTCTGTAGAAGGCCTCATCCACTTCCACATCCTGATCAGGTGGCTTATAATAGAACCCCACAACAGTGTCTCTCCTATGAGCATGGCCTTTAATCCTAACCCACAAGATCTCAACTCTATCTTCATCCTCTCTCAGGGAGAGCTCAATGCATTCCAGTTGCTCTCTCACATAAAGGGCAACCCCACCACCTTGCCTTGCTGTCCTGTCTGTCCTAAAAATAACATAGCCATTCATGACAACGTTCCAGTCATGCGAGCTATCCCACTATATCTCAGTAATTGTTATGAGATCATGGCCCTGTGACCACACACAGATCTCAAATTCTTCCTGTTTGTTTCCTATACTGCGTGTATTGGCACATCAGCATTTCAGAGAGGCTGTATAAAGGAAATAATAAAGATGTGTTGTTTTATTTTTTTAAAGTTTCCATTTCAGTCAAAAACCACTTTAGCTAGCAGTTGTTTTTGCATATTAGGGGGAAAGATGGACAGTCTTGGGGATGAGTTTCTTGTCTCAAATCAAAGACAGACAGTTAATTTCCTAGATTTTGGGAGAGGATTATTCCACAGATGCAAAGACATTGGAGGTAGGATTCAACTGGTTTGATTTTAGCTGGCTAAAATATTGGTGCTTAATCTAAAGAAATGATCTGGATTTCTTGAGTCTGTGAACAGAGACAGGCTGTAGAAACCTCTGTTAGTGTGGGAAGAGTCATTCAGCAGCTGCTTCTCTCTGTCTCCCTATCTCTCTGTCTCTCTCTCTAATGGTGGAGGAAGTCTAGAGTAGCTCCATAGACTTTAAGACTTCAGGACTTCAGATCTTAGATGAAATAAGTCATAACCCCCTCTGGACTTTTTCCTGAAAAATGCCAAGCACTATAGCCAATCTAGCAAAACATTTTAACTCATTTAGAGTTTTAATCTTTAACTACTTCGTATTTTATTCCTAAACACGCAGCTAATAGCAGCTTTCTGGATCCAGCTACAGAATTTATCAATTTGCAAGACTCAGGTTTGTTTCCATGCCCATTTCCCAAACTCTTCAATAGTTCCTTCTCCCTTTCATGACTGAATCCTCTGGGATTATGTATGCTTACTATGTATTTGAGGAGTAAAATACTTGCATAATGAAGCTTCAATTTCAGCGGCAGCCCTCAGATAACACTAAAATACAAATAATAGATAAGAACAAATATGATAAAAATTCTTATCCTGTGTCTAGAGATAGAAAAGAAATAAAAAACCTGAGCAGCAAGCCTGAAGTCTCTGTTCTTTCAGGCTCAAATGGGACTCACACTTCAAAGCTGAGAATAGTTGTCTCAGTCCAGAATCCAAATTTACAAGTGAATTTTGACTATGTCAGAGCTAATTCTCTTACCCTACATGTTGTAAATACCTTTGAACTCACTCCTATGAAACAGAAGTGCTTTCTGAAGAAAACAGTTGAAAAGATAAGTGGCTTACGAGCTACTGTAATTAAAATCTAAAAGATGCTTTCCCAGCTGTTGCTTTTGAAGTTATGCTTAGTTGGTGGCTAGGTGCCAGCATTCAATTAGAAGTATGCATTTTTATTAACAGACTATCATGTGTTATATTATGTCAATAATTCCTTTTAAATTAATTCTTTTTATTTCTTGCGACAGTCGCAGGTGTCCAGGTCATTAAATATTAAAATGGGGCCCACTGACAATTGTGCAACATCCTAAGTTTGTTTGGTGTTTTATTTGCTCTTCATTTGAAGTTCAAAATTAAAATATCTCTGAACTTGTAGAAAGGAGGGTTTGGCCAAGATAAGTTAATGCCTGAGGGGAAAAAAAATCAAAAAGAGAGATGCTCAGTCTATGTGCAACTTTTTGCCTGCGTTTGAGTTTCTAATTATCACGGTTTCATTTACTTACTCATCATATGCATATTGCAAGTGGGGCGCTCATTATTTTGATTCACTTTCTTAGATGTCAAAGTCTCAGGCTGGAATTAGTGTTGTGAGGCGGGTTTGATGTTTCTAGGCTGTTAGAGGTGCCCAACTCCATGTCAGAACAGCACAAGAATCATCTTGCTGAAAACAGTCCATCTCCTGTTCTCCTGGCTCTTTATTGCAGGATTCATCTCACCTAACTTTAGATGGCTGCAGTGTAGATACCTTCATCTAACCTTGATGGCTAAATTTTCTTAATCAGGTTAATTCAGACAGTTACTTTGGGTCAAGATAAATGGAGCCTGGAAGGATCTTTTAGTCTTCCTACCATGGTGACAGGAGCTTTAAACAGCAAATCTGACAGAGGTTATCTACTGTCTGAAGATGACTGAAGTTAGAAGAGGTGTTCCCACTCATATTGTCTTCGTGCATGGTTAAGACCCTACCAAGTATGGAAAAGGATTGCGGTATATTCATTTTTTTCAGGGTGGCAGTGGAGGTTCAGGATAATAGCCTGCTATTTAGACCATAATACACAATATTGGGCTTTCTCTTCCTTTATAGCTTGGTACCATGACAAACTCTGGACCACATACCACATAGACTGAAGTCTCTGACCTGGGGAGCAGCTGGGCTGACGTCTCTCAGTACTTGTGCCTAAATCAGAAGGTCAATTCTGAGCCTCAGAGACCCTCTACTCTCAATCAGTTTTGGCTATTCCTTTCAGAATGGCGTAGGGAGAAAGTTAAATTGCACTGTTACACACAAAGTTAAAAGCAACAGCCTGGCTGCTCGCTTTTTCCCCGTAACCGCTATCTGGAATCGATGATCTTCTGAAATATTCTCTTGATTACTAGATATCGGTAACGTTTGTAAAACAATACATACCCAGTTGGTACAATATGCACAGTTAGTAGTGTCCTTCATTTGTGGTACACAAAGGATGTCAAAGAGTTCTGCCAATACAAATAAATTCCTTCTTGCATAATATTTTTGGGTATCTGCCCTCTTCTTTTTACACATGGAAAAAAGAGATCTGCCCACGGTCATGTTGGAAATGTGTTAAAAGCTAACTGGAAACCTAGAAATTGTCATTTCTATGTCTGCTTTGATGGCTCCTGTAGATATGGCTGATAAATATTTTTTCTTGAGATATTCTGGAGTTAAGAGCTTTAGGAAAGCAAGTGGTATATATGCTCATCTGCCATCCCATTCCAGCTTCTCATTTTAATCTCAGGTGAGGATGGCAAACTTCTCATGTGCTCAAAGGATAGAGGGAATTGTAAGAAATAACAAAAGAGCAAAGAAAACAATTACAACAACAGATGAGAATAAGACAAATAACATTTAAAACCCATTTCTTGGTAACAGCTTTTCTAAATTATTTAGCTAATTAAAAAATACAGATGTTGATTTGAACTATTAGTCATTTTTCATTGCACTTTTAAAGCTTTGGATCACAATGTATTTTTAACCATCTGCAAATAGCTTAAGAAAAACCTATATGCCAAAACACTCTTTTTATAACTGAACATCTCTTTCAGTAAAACTCACATTTTCACATAGATCTGTGTAAAAGCTGATGTTTCTTCTGTCTCTGACCTATCCCTGACATGTCTAAGTGCTACCTTCAGGAGATATATCACTTCCCTCCATTTATAGCCCATCATCCACTGCATAGTAATTGATTGCTGGCCTTTGCCAACAACAAATTATGACTTTAGCTGCATTGTCCAGCTGTGTTGTAGAAAAGAAAGTCAATGTTTTGTCTACTCCTCAATTTTTTCTTCATGCCATACCTGTCGTTCATTCCAAAGAGACCCAGCACCCTCAGTTTATGTCTGTTCAATAATCTAAGACTGTAAATAGCCTGAGGAAGTTGGTCACTTGCCATTCAACCCAATATCACACACATGAACACATGGACCACTTGTCCATGCATGCATAGACTAAGTGATGGATTGCAGGATGTAGCAAAATCTGCCAGGGAGTTGGAAGGATTTCAGTTTCTTTGGATAGTCTGTGACCTATTTATGCGTGCTGTATTGATAAATGAAGTGAAAAATCTTTTACACCTTTCGATGAAGGTGCCATTTGGTCTGGCAACAGCGCTGACAATTTTAGTGATGTCCTATAGGAAACAGCTGGGATTATTAATTCATTTTTACACAGGTCACTAAGCATCCAGAAGTCAATATTTCTTTTAAATTGCTCTTGTTCTGGACCAAATCCATTCTGAAGGTGAAAGGTTCCAGATATATACTGCTACCAGCCATTATTAGAGTCCTTTTTAACTCTTGCCAATTGTTTTTCCTTGGTTCAGCCTGAGAATGACTGTATTAGGCAGTACAGAAAAATTGTACATGCTCTTTAACTTTTGTTTTCAGCTCATGGTGTGATTTCATTCTTTAGTTCTTGGAAATATACTTTATTTTATTACAGATGACACCAATCAGGGTGAAAAAAAGATGAGAAAGACTTTAGATTCTGAATCTGAAGCAATTGCTCAGTGACTCAAGACAAATGTAATGAGGAAGGAAGAATTGCAAGAAAAAAAGATTTGCACAGACACAGTTAAGGATAAAGCTGAGAACTGTACAGTTTCAATTCACAGGCACTTCTTCAGACCTGTAATTTGACTTTGACTTTGTGAGAAGACATACTTGCTGACTATGACATTTGATGAAAGTCAGAGCAAAAGTACTAAACTTCAAGGTACATGATGGCAAAACTGTGGGTCTGAAATGTGACCTTAACATCCTCAGTCTTTGTAGGGGAAAGGAGGCAAAATGAAACTTTGCTGTTGATCTGTTAAGTGATAATGCTATACGCCTGGGTCTTCAGATGTTGTCATTTACACTGCTACCTGGCTGGCTTAACACATTACCGATTCTCTTTCATAATCCCTTTTTCAGAGTTGTGAATGACTAAACAAGTCCCAGAGAATCAAGCCCTATCTTACTTGGATATTAAACAGCTGGAAAGAGTATGGAGAAGAGCTACTGCAACTATGCAAGGGCTGGGAAGAGTCCTTTGCAGCAAAATGTTAAAAATGCAGTACTGGCTCTTTAAAAAGAAGATCAAAGATTATTTGATTACAGTGTATAAATGCTGTCTTGGAGAGACACTAGTGATACCTGAAACAAGAGAAACAAGCATTACAAGACCGGTAGCAGGAAGATAAACCCACACATATTCATATTAGATATATAAACAATCCTCTTGTCATGGAAAGTAAAATAGCAAGGAAAAGAATGGACCAAAATGTTGTTGTGCAATATAGCTTTCATCCAAGGAGAAGAAATTAGTCACACTGTATAGGTGGCTGGATGAATAAGTATCACTGACGTTACACAAAAGATCACAGTAGCTCGTTCTGTGGTGTCTTTGGGTCTTGATGTTTTTTGCTTGACAACCCTGACTCTGTCCTGCCTCCAGCCTTGATGTGAGGTTTTGGAGTGCTCCTTGTATTTGGAAATACCTGAAGTACTACAGAGTCTTTGGAAGTATCCAGACCAACTTCCTACATTAAAAGGCAAGTTAAAAGATGACTTGAAAAGTTCTAGGGCTACTCCCTTTTGGAAGTTGGTTCTATAATATTCATTCAGTTAAGTTTGCATTTTTATTACAGATGGACCAATCAAAAATGTGAAAACTTTGTTGCTACTGATTTTGGTTTTAGTAATTATAGGCTTTACCCTCCAGTTGTGACAAGTAGGCATACAAGCAGCTGGAATGGAAGCATTGCAAAAGACAAGAAAACGAAATATTCAAGAATCTTCCTAATACAGTTTTCAGACCAAAGAGATTTGAAGAAGGCCAGTGACAGAACTGGTTGGAAGTTTCTTTCATAAAATACTCTCTCTAAAGAAAAGTTTTCTGTAGAAAATATTTATTTCTGTAGATATTTTTTGAGTTTATATCGGGAAATCAAAGTCCAAATTATTTATTTTGGGGCTTGTTGGACCTGAATAAAATATCTCAATTTGTTCAACAGTCCAGAAACAGTTGGTGATGAGCCAGCTAAATATTCTTTGTTTTGTTGTGGTGGCCCTAGGGATTTGCTGTTCTCCTAACTCATTCCCATTCCATCCTGTGGGGCAGATTGATTATCTGTATATAATACAGCTAGATCTCCTCTGGAAGCAAGAACTGTGGTACAGTATGGGAGTTCTGTGATATCTTACGGAAATATCATCCTTGCAGAAAGGAAAAGGAGCAAATGTAGGTATTCTTAGGTCAGGTGGAAAAAAGAAGTAGCATGCCAAGGAACCATTTTTCAGGAGTATCTGCAGGAGTATCTTTATGATCAGCCGAACTATTATTGAGAGTAAAAAAGCAAAATTAGCAATTTTCCTTCTTTCCACTACTACTACCTTTTCTTTTATCTCTCCTAAGCTCTGTTTTTCTTTTTTATCAGTCATGTTGAATGCTGGTAAGATTCTTCTTCATCCAACCTCAGGCACTCATTTTCAGGAAATTAACTTGGCATTATAACAGCTCTTAACATCTGTGACTCTTGACTTGGAGATAGTTGACTAAAGGGGCTAGACAGAGATTTAATTTATTGCCAAATAAATTATTGAATTTTTTTAAAACTAGGACTGGGTTTTTTCCCTCCATTATATTAAATTTATTTGGGTATGAGAATAATACAAAAGATAGAATGTGATTTGTACTACAAGATATTTCAAACAACAGGCCAAAATAGATTATCTTCATATTTCCAGAAAAAAAAAAATTGTCCTTGCTGGTATAAAGATTTTTTTTTTTTTTCATTTCTAGACAGATCCTGATAAACCCCTGCTGTGAAATTTGAAGTGGATGTAAGGTGCTAAGAATATTTGCTGCAAAATAGCTGTGCTCTGCTTTACTCTTATAGTTCCAGTTCAGCATAAACTTCACCTGTGTTTACACCAAAGTAAAACAAAAGACCGCAGGAAAAGGCTACTAACCAATTCTATTTTCACAGAATAATGATACTGTAATTAAAATACTTTTGTTGCCAATGAGGCAACAAACAAGCAATAAAGAACGTAATGTAACCTTATGATCTACTTGTGGAAGACGGTAGGCCCATTGAATCACTGTAACCAGCTGGTTCTGCACCTAATTTTCCATTCATAATGTAACATCATATTGATACTTAATTTAATTCTACATACTATTCCTGATCATCCTTTCTTCTTCATGGTATTTCAGATCTTTCTTGATTTTAAGTGAATCATCACAGCCTACTATGTCAAAGGCTTGCAATCTGGAAAAAAAATTCTGCCTCTTCCCCCCCCCCCCCCAAAATTTTCATTTTGTTCCCACTCTTTTCTCTGCAGTTTTCTTCCTGCTATCACAATTTCCTAACTTAATTAGAAAGGCAAATATTGTAGTTACCAGTATAACAGTTGAGAGTTCTTTCCACTGAATGTGATCCGTTTTGAGTAGCAGTCACATTCAGACACAAACTGAATTTGTTTCTACATTCTAAATTTCATGTGTTTTCCTTCCTGCAAAGGAACTGGAAAACAAAACAAAAAAATCCAACCTTGAGTCCTGACATTTCTGAATTTTTGTATCTGAATCGGCATGTTGAAGTCCATTCTAGCTTTTCCACTCAAATTCCCACCGCTTAACTAGTGGTAACATATTTTTTTCTTTCCTATATTTTTTTAAATAGTAATTTAAAAAAAGTTAGCAACACTTCTCTTCAAAATATTAATCTAGCAGAGCAGACAAATGGATATTTGAGTGGGAATTGTGTACATGCCTTTTTAAAATTATCATATACTAAAATTGTTAAGCAACTTTATTGAGTGTTCAGAAAGTTCAGTACTGAAGGGTTAAATTACCGCCTGATTTTTCAAAAGTGAAAGCATTTACAATCACCAAGGGAATGACAAAAGTACATATTTTTAGATGCTTATATTTGAAATTTTCAGTCCAAACCTGCAAAATATAAAAAAAAGGTCCTGTGTTGTCACTACTCCTTTGACAGTCCAATGCCAAAGCAGTATTAAACTGGCATGCTTCCAAGTTCCTAAGACTTAGTACATCAATATTAGGTCTTTCACATGCAAATCATCTGCATGTATTTCTATAATTAGGTCAAAAATACCTTTTTTGAAACTCCCCATTTATCAGTTTATGGAAATGGAGAAATAACCAGTGTTTAAAAAATTTCAAATGTAAGACTTTCACTTTTTTCCCAAATAATTTACATATGATTTTTTTTGCACTACAGGTACTTTTTTCTAACTGTAAAAGTTGTGGTTTTATCCAACTGACTTTAAAAAGTTCATGCTTAAACCTCAGTATTTTTGTTTCTTCTAATATGGAAGATCAACAAGTCAAAGCTAAAAAAAAAATTAAGGGCTGTACTACTATTTAGTTTTTGCCTTTTACTGATGAAAAAAGTCTGTTCCATTATTCATATATTTCAAATAAATATAATCACAGATACTTTTGATTTAAAGATTGAGTCAGTGAAATTATTTCACTTGCAATTACCACAATCCTCCTTTCTCCATCTTCTCTCTCCAGGAAACATTCCAACCAGCCAAATGTGAAAACTTTTAGAATCCAATCTCAGCTGATGACAACCAGGAGAGGTGTCCTGCAGTGCAACCCACATCTTCTAGGACCAAAGCCCCAGGTTCTGTTCACAGATACCGCCCTGGACTTGTTGCCATTTCTGCTAGCTAGTAGCATTAAAATCCTTGATCTAAAACCCACTGGGAATAGTGGTAATTCTACTCTTACATTCCCTAAGTTTTTCATTAGGATTTATAATTATACTGTACCATTTATTCAGGATACTGAGGTGAATCAATGAAGAATTTTACTTCTTATTTTCTTGCTTAAACTAATCTAATTTTGGAAATCTTCAGTTAAATGAGTTATCCTGATACGTCTTTCCATTTTCTGAACAGGAAGACTGTTGGTAAATTTCCACTTGGAAACACGGTTGTGGCTTTTGGTTGTTGGGTTTTTTGGTTTGGTTTGGTTTGGTTTGGTTTGATTTGGTTTTTCCTCCTTGAACATTGGCTTGTGGAAAAATCAATACTTTATGGAGGAAAATTGTGATGTCAAACAACCAGAAAACATCCCTTGGTAAGAAGGAATATTTCATCTTGGGTCAGTTAAACCCATATACATCTGAGTGGAGTTGTTTGGTTGTTGGTTTTTTTCCTGTGTCGTCTCCAAAACATTTTACCTGTGTGTCCTAACTGAAGTATTTGCCTTGTTGCTTGGTTTAGTCATATAGTACAAAGTTGTTATTCCTTCTGCCTACCTGATTGCTAACAACAGCAGTGCAGACACGGTGACACAGATACCTGTGAGGGGTGGTAATCCCTAGATGCACCCATCACACTCCATTGCATGCTTGTTCTGCAGTCACATTCTTGGTTGCTTTGCGTGACCCCCCTAGAGTATGACTGAGGACATCATCCCACCCTAGGGAAAACTGGTGAGAGGGACCTGCAGGGACTTCTGCAGTCCTTGGTTTGTCCTGTTTAGCATCTGTGGATGAAGAACTTCAACCTTTGGTTTTGGCTTTGGTATGCATTGTCCTGTTCAATAACCCAAAATAAAAGAAATTGGCATTTTCACCCTTTTTGCCACTTTCTTTTCTGATAATGCTTGAAATATATTTAATTCCTCACCTAAGAGCAATTAATCTCATCTCCTTTTTAACTGGTTAGCAGGTAATAAATGTTTATTCTGTGTGATAATTGGCAGTCCGATGGTGATCAGCACAGTATAAGAGCCAAGACAAAAAAGAATGTGTGTTTGTAAGCTAGCAGACTAGGGATTTAGAATTTTCCCTTTTCAGCTTTAACAAAATCTTGTAACCTGTGTGGGCCATCCTTTTAGGTCAATTTCATGCAGACTATTTTCTCTTTTTCTATATCAATCCTAAATTAATACAGTAGGTGCTCTGCAGCCAGCATGGGTTTGCATTGATCTTGGCCAGCTTGTTTACAGTGTTTTGGCAAGTTGCTGATGTACTTCTCCCTGGGGATAGAGCAGGGGTTAATTGCTGTTAAACTCTCAGTGCCAAGTAATGGTTCAGACTCTGTGCTACATTAAAGATGACACTAATAAGGAAAGAGTGCACTGGATTGCTCTCTGTTGAAAATTGGACTTGTGGTGACAGAAACTTGGAGCAGAGCTGATGTAATAGGGAGGCCATAATGTAATTATAACTGCTGAACATGTGTCATACCAAGTTAAATGATACATTAATGAATCAAAACAGGTGATGGAGTGTTGCTCTTTCAGCAGATAGAGGTGTTTTCAAGGTCAGATTGTCATTAATTTAATAATTTATAAACTGGATATTCTTCAAATTATAAGCAAAATCAACTGTAATTTTTTTTTAGTGTATTTCTTGTTCTGTACCAAAGGGATGAAAAAATGGAAGATGTTTATAATTTTGCTTTTCATCTTTTATTATGTCTCTATTATACCTAATACAATATATGTGTACGTAACATTTTTCAGCCAGGTGTGAGCTCTGTTTCCCAGTGCTCTGAGTAAGCTGAACGCAAGCCAAGGGGTGTGTAGACATATTAGTATAGCATTGAGCCCAGCTAATATGCTTTGCTGAGAGACAGAATACATTACACCAAATACAGTCAGTAAATGACTTCAAGTCATTCCAAGCTGGAACCATGGACAAAACAAGTTCGCGGCTGCTCAGAGCAAAATTAAGCATGTAGTAATATTATGAGTTATATTATGTATAAAAGCTCTTTGCCTGTTATGATTCTGCAGCATATGAAAATACATCTCTTACCTCAACTTATTCCTTTTTTAACTCCAGTGTCATGGGTGGTGAACTTCGTACTTTTAAATCTTGGTAGGACCTCTATGTTCAGGAGGTGAATAAAGGCTTCTGTTCTAGATCAGGTGACAGTCCAAGATACCACCATATGAATGATACTTGACTGCCTGAACATGAGAGTGACTGTCTGTCTGTCTGTCTATCTATCTATCTATCTATCTATTTATCTATCTCTCCAGCAAGTTCTGAGTACTTAAAGAAACCCATCACTGAAACCTACATTATTTTTACAGGTAGTCTTAGTCAAGAAGTTAAAACAGGGCCCCACAGAACAAAAGGTATAGACAATTTTAAGGAAAAACTAAATCCTTTCTTGAATATTCCAGTCCTCTAATTCCTGCCATGTCTAAAAAATTCTGTTTATTTCACATTTGTCTTGCATTACATAAGCTTCTTGTTTATCCTCATGCTGTTAAAAAAATGAAGCAAAGATTTTTTAAAAGGTCTAGCTGAGTCCAGTGCTCAGTTTCTATTAAAAAAATGGGATTTTAATGCCTAAATACAATTAGGTCTTTTAAAAATGTCACAGTAAATTCACACTTTGACTTTATTTTTTAATACTTAATCTTTTTTTTCCCCCTAATATAGACAGTAAATAATTAAAAAATAGGGTTTTTTAATGCATTCCTTACTTCTGTATTGTTTGTATCTTTTCCTTTCTATTTTGTAAAGGTTTTTGGAATTGTACTCCTTTGTTTCAGAAAATCTTGGATTTACATCCTTTTCCATCTATTGTCATACTGTTTAAGGGAGGTAGTTTTTTCATCTTGGGAAAGTAAAATAACAGTAACGTTACAAGCCCTTATAGGTCTCAGGAGATCTCTAGAAACTGTGTCCATGCCAGCTCTGTTCATCAACATGTCCCAGCACTGTTATTTGGCAGAGTATCTCCTGGAGACTAAGCACCTCCAAAGCAAAGAATGAGTTTGTGAGGAGCAGCTGAGGCAGGAGGACCTGTTCACATATCTCAGTCTTCCCTGTTCCCCACCCTCGTCTGCTTCTCTTCCTCCCTGTATTTTGATGAAACAAATGATAAGCTGTGCAGCTCAGTGGTTTCCTTTTGTGGCTACCCTGTAAGGATGAACAGAAGGGCAATAGCACTTGTATTCAGCAGAGTAATTCTGATTTGTTAAGTTGCCACAAAGTACGTTTGAAAGAGAAATTTTTGTTCTTCCCACAAAGTTAAAATTTGGCCTAGGATTCATTTACATTTAGGGATTACTGAAATAAAAACCTTCCCTTTCAGAAAGTGTCAGGGAAGTCAAAATTCCCTGAAGGGATATGTCCACAGAGCAGACATTACCACGGGGTACAATAACAGCATGGTCTATGTCATTTGGCACGCTTGGCCCTTGAAATACTGACCATTCACTTCTGGTGGGGAGAGGTAAAGAAAATATTGCTTCCATGGTATGTACTGCAAGTCATCTGCCTTCATGGTCAGGTCAGCATATTTTGTAGATGGAATCCCTGAATGTTTTTTTTTAAACCTGAAGATTTTATTTCAAGCCATGTCCATCTTAGTGAAAAGTGAAGGATGCTTATTGGGCTGGGGCTGTGCGTTAAAAAGATGTGGTGTATGGTCTCCCAGCACCACATCTACTCTGGTCATCCTTACCATAGAGGCTTGACACCCCAGCACTTTCTTGTTTGGCTGGTCAGTTAACCAGATCTAAGAATCATGGATATTTCTCACAGTTGCCAATCTAAGACTGAATTTCACCTTTGAGAGTCATAGGAAATTTCATTGCCCATTTTATTTATTGCAGTATAAGATTGGAAAAGAATGGCTAAGCACTATAATGCTTAAAATTACATTCTCAGGGAAAATTTGTTTTCTTACAAGGGATAAATTATCTAGAACATTTCATTAAGAAGGCTTTTTGCGCTACCCCAAAGTTATACATGTTTAGGGGAACTCATTGACTCTCCAAGGTGTGAACTGCCACTTTCTTAGTAGGGGAATACAGAATAATACTTTACCATGAAGCAGATCTGATCAAAAATGTTATGTTGTCAACATTAAAATGTTCTGTGGGAATATAGCAAATTAGTAGAGATATTGTGAGGCGGAAAGCATTTTGTTTTGGAATGGACCATTGAAACTTTTGGATTTGAAGCAATGTTTTGTGTCAAGATGTATTAGGTTTTGGATTGTTAACCATCATCTATGATTTAAAAAGTCAAGATTAGATTAAAGGATTTTAATTTTATAGAAGCAGAGCATAACCCTAACACAAAATTAATTTCCCTCATAAATTTTTACTTAAGTGGAATAAAATAAATGAAGAAATGTTCTTGTTCTGACTGTATGAGGCATAGCATGAAGAGGAATATGAACCAGAGTTGGAACATGTGGGGTCCCATCCAGAAGATGCTGAAAGCTTACCTCCAGAAATCTCTCATTCTTGGTGCTCGCTGAGACAAATACATTGATACCTTTGCCGAAAGTAAGTGATTGCATGAGATTCATCAGTCTCTGACTCACTGGTATGTTGTTACTGATTCAGAAGGAAAGCAAATCTAAAAAATTGTGATTTGCATCATTCTTATCCCCATATACAGACTGCACCGGTTATTAAACATGGCTTCACATGTTACAAGCCTGTCATTTTATCAGTGTCCGTTATCTACTTGTCACCCTTGATCAGTCCCTGTAAAATCTATCTTGTTCTTGAAAATAAAGCTCCAGGGAAAATTTTCATGCCTTGGTATTTCTCTGCTACCTTTTTTAAACACATACGTAGAGGTTGAGTTATAGTTTTGATAGAAGGATGCTCTGGAAATATATTGAACTGTGTAATGTAATTCACAAGAAATTGCAATTGAGTTATCACCTGTTACTGATGACCACAAAAAAAAAAAAAAAAAAAAGAAAAAAAAAAAAAAAAAAAAAAAAAAAAAAAAGATGCTCAAGTCAGCTATTTGAGGTTAATGTGCCTGAAATACTATTCAAGTTTCTCTGGTTGGGTTGTAGAGTGATTAAGTTCTCACGATTTGGTCAAACGGATTTTTAAATTCCACTCTCCAGTAATCTATTTACTATGGTCTGAATCCTGCACATTTTGCTCTGGAGCACTGAGAGAGAATAATATGCTTTAACATGTCTGATTATAGATAAAATTATGTCTTTGTGGCCATGTGAAGGTGTACTTAGGTAACATGTCCTCCTAGCCCAGAATAATCTACTCTTTGGCGGAGGAGCTAAGAAATTTCTTAATATTGTCCTTATAGTTGCAGTGCTTCTTTCTACCATGTCAGATCTTGAAGACACATTTGCCTTTTCTAAGGAACAGGAAAGGGGCATTTCAGAGTCACTGGCACATTCCCAAAGTCAATACCATTTGTTCTTCCAGTGCCATTCATCTTTGCACTGGAAGCACAAATTCTTTTATGGTACAGACACTTGAGTCCTGTGCATTATCAACGTTCTCTGACATCATAGTCCCTGTATGATGTAGTCAAAACCTGGGATTTCACTTTACTGATCTGTGTACAAACACAAAAATGGTTCCTGCCCTCAGGATTTTACAAGATAAACTTTTTTTTAAAAAAAGACAACAGTTGAATTCAAGAACAGGACACAAAGGAAGAAGGACACAGCAGCAGTTTCAGCACAGCTGGGACCTAGTATTTATCAGGTTCTGTTGGCATCACACAAGTGAGGTTTAAGACTAGGAAGATGAATAAGGAGGTAGCTTTACAGATGATAATAAGGTACTCCTTTGAGACCTATCTTCATTCTTTCTAAGTTATGAAATGCACATCTTCCTCCTTTCTTGCATACCATTTGTAACCTGAGCATGGAAGAAGGGGTATACTTCAAGGTCTGTAAGAAGATGCAGTCTTGTCTCAGGTATTAATTAGAGGTCAGTGTTACATTTTACTGACCTTTTGTTTGCATATGAGGTTATCCAGAAATGAAAAGTAGGGAAAAGTGGATTGAGGACAAAGGCCCCCCTGTAGGACACTGGAAGACGATAAGAAGGGTTTACCATGGAGTACACTGTAGGAATGATTAGAAAAGTAGCAAGAAAAGTGCAAAAGAAGAAGGTCACTGCGGCCAAAAGAGAACAGTTTCAAGAGGAGTGTGCTTCACTGCCTTGACGGCAGGTAACAGGTCAGTGAGGATGAGAAGGAGGCATTGTCCTACCTACCCTGATGTAAGATAGCAGTCATTTTAAACTGGGAAGAATAATGTCATCACATTGGAAGGAATATGATGGTATTCTAAAAAGTATAATCAGCAAGTTCACAGATAAAAGGAGACCACAAAAAGCAACCACAATCAAAACATTGCCAACTCTGTGATAATGAGAATATTTTGTCAACAGTGACTGTTTATGTTGATCTATGAGTTCAATGAACCTTTCCTAGATCCACAAATTTCTCTTTCTTGCGTTTCCTTGAATTGGTCATGAATTTTAAGCATGTTTTGTTTATATTTCTTGGCTTGGGTTTGGACCTATTTTTGGTTTCCTTACCGTGACAATTTAGAAAATGCAAACAGCCTATAAGCTATTGCTGCATTTAAATGAGACACATACTTACCTTAACCTTAAATTGATATTAAGGTTTCTTAAGTTTGAAGAACCATACCAAAATTACTCTTGCAAATTACCTATTGAACTTCCACTCTGATGCAATCCCCTTCTAGTCTCTTCTATACTCCAATCCTTCTTTGAAAATGGTCTTATCAACCTTTCTCTAGATTTTCCTGAAACTATCGCTGTTAAGAGTATATTTATTCCATCCCCTTTTGCCTTGTTTATTTATTATCTTTCTGTTATTGTATTAGACTTATACTTTTCTCTCACAGGACATATACATTGGGATATTCTAGCTGGATTTTTACTGTGTCTTGTGTTCCATGCCTTTATAAAATGTATTTATTTTAAAATTTGCCTATATCATGTGATTTTGAATTGGGAATGTAGACCTAAATATTCTGAAGTGTTCCCATTGCTACAGGTTTTGATTCATACCCTGGGAATTGCATAACACAGAAAATAAACCCCTGTTTTTATTTATGTATTTTGGTTTTTTTTAAAGCTTCCTTTTTGCTCAGGGTGCAATCATTCCAGTGGGTTGCCAGTTCCCCACAAATGCAGTTAACCGTATATTGCTGCTTAAAGAGCTAAGTGAACCAGCCTTCCATAACCTAACTTGCACATGGTAAATCTCTGACACCCCCAATCCATTGCATTCCCCTCAGAATCCCCAGTCGTAGCACCCTTAAGCAACTTCTAGGCTGTAGAAAATATACACCTTAAAATATAGTATAGCTACAATATTTACAGTTTAGATATTTTAAACACGACGAATATTTCCCTTCTGAGTGACTACTGTTCCAATGCAACAGGGACCCAGTTAATAAAGTTTTTTCATATTAAGGGAGTTATAATTTGCTAGCAGGATCTCAACCGTTGTCTTTAGAATAAGACAATATGCCTTTCCCCTCCCTACCGGGCCTAATTCCCTGGTAACCTTATTGAAAATGTGCATGGGCTACAAAACTAAAGATTAACTGTCCAGGGACCTGCTTCCTGGAGCTTATTTGAAGATTAAATCAAATGGCAGGCAATATATATTTGGTAATTCAGCTTTGTTTCAGACTTTTCCAATCTAGTGGCAAGTATAATAGAAGAATCTGACACTCAAAAGAACTAAATGGGTTTTTCTTTTCTTCCTTTTTTTTTTTTTTAATTTGAAAATGCCTGGTATTTCTGTCTCTAGCGAAATTAGAATCAATTATTTATTTCCTCCTGTCTGAAGATCCTGTTCTTTTATTTTTGAACATGAAACAAAGTAATTTTAATTACAGATGATATGAAAAATTTTTCTCTTTTTGATGCGATACTATTCTTTCTTTTTATTTTACGTAACAAATACCAGCAAAAGGGTTTAAAGAGAAGCAATAAAATATCTACTTCAGGGTTACAGCATTCATTTAAACAGAAAGAGAAACACACATACTGTTTTTTAATTCAGTGTTTAGACTATGTATTAGCTAAACAGGTTTCTATTCAGCAAATTGGATTGAGATGGATGGAGATGTTATGCTGTTTTAAAAAACTGTATTTAGAAGGCACATTCAAAGACACTGAAGTGCGATTTGTCCTAGTAGCAGACATCTGAAGAACAAGTGACATTCTTACACAAAATCTATATTGGTGATGTATTTAATTACAGAGTTGATTGCAATTGACAGCTTCAGTGACCTATGAGTGCACTGTTACTGACTGATGGATGCTTCAAATCTGGTTACTTTTAAACCAATTCACATACTGTTCAATAATATCCTGTCAAACTGCAAACTACATTTTTGCATGTATACGGACTAGGCAGAGAACATTTTAATTAAAATAAGGTAGAGATGAATGATGTTTAAAAAATGATGTAATTCTTAACAAATATGACCATTATGTTTTGAATAGGAGATAAAGAATGCCCAGTATTATTCAGGATGGCTGTATTCCTTAAGAAACATATATTTTACTTTCATACTCACTCATATGAGCCCAAAACCTTTCAACACAGATTAGCTTTCCAGCCTCTTCTGCACATACACAGGAAGTTCTCATTAACAGCTGAACATAGTCAATGAGAAAATGGTACCTGAGCTTTCTGAGAGCATGTGACATCCTCTAAAGGAGATTCTGAAATCTCTGCAGCCAACTTCAGTGCAGAGGCCAAGTTCCCTAGCACCAAAAGATGACTCCAATGGCAACTTTTCTCAGGCTTGCTGGGGCACTAATCACAGTCTCATCCACAACACATTTCTCATGCCTTTGTAACAGGACGTGCGGTGTAGATTGCAAATGCAAGGCTGGGACTAGCAGGGGGCAATTCTTCTCCTTTGCCCCTCTGTCTCCCTTGCTTCTACTTCTCTGTAATTCTGTGGGGTTAGATCATGCTCTTCTCAAGCTGTTGAGTATTCAGTTGAGACTCTCTGGACAGGTAGCTATTTCTTAGTAATGTCTAGAAGCATAGCTTAACTTCTGGAAGAGTAGCCAACAAGGTATGAACATCTGGCTGAAGAGCTCATTCCAATCTGAAGACCAGTAAACGGCATAAAAGCTCATGGTTCATCTACACCTAAGTGAAAACACTTCAATAAATGCAAGCAGAGCTTATAATGAATAAACTTATTAAAACATGTTCTTAGCAGGGAGAAAAAGGCAGCTGTATCAACCAGGTATCTCTTGTTTGCAAGTTCAGAACAAGTTATTCCTGACTAGAAAGCAATTTCTCTCTAGAAGCAATTGAAACTAAGATAACCTGGTTACTCAGCAGTGCCCCAGCCCCTCTCCCCTTCCCAGACATAAGGATTCCCAGTGCTGTGGAGTGATCCAGGAACTAATCTGAGGTAAAACTAAGCTTTCCCTCAGCCTGGGTCACTGCATGGTTTTATCGACATACACTGGGATGATAGAGGAGATGAGTGTAAAAAGAGGATCGCTAAGGATTACAGCAGATTACTACTGTGTAAATTAAGCAGACATTGGATCTTCCCACTCTTTTCATCTATGAGCAAGGAACCAGTCAACAGAGGTTTTGCAATAATGGGACCAGAGGACCTGCATTAACACCTTCTGAGACAAGAAGCATTGCTCCCATCTTGTGATTTCCTGTGCTGGTCTTCTGCACTTTTCTGGACATATCTATTTTGCATACCCTAACTCCACTGCTTTGAGGGTGTCATAAGAGCTTTTTAAGTGTAAAGGATAAAAACGAGGAAAGCAATAAAGATAATGACATACTTGCTGTGACCTATGTCTAGGAAACACAGAAATGTTTCTTTCCATCAGAAAGAGTATATATTGAAGACTGTTAATCCCAAATTAAAGATTTGTACTGTAAACAAAAAGCAAACAAACAAACAAAAAAACCCAAACCCCAGGCTTCTTTTCTCTAACAGAGAAAACTTTTGCAATAAAGGCTCCAAAATGTTGACATTTCTGTCCACACATGAATGATCTAAGAGGGACAGCTTAGGTGCAACAGCCATCACTCTGACTGCTTAACTAACACTCTGTAGTACAGGACCCCATTTTCAGCTATTTGTAACTTTTTCAGACTTCAGAAACGTTGCATGAATATCTGGGTTGAATATCTGCCTAAATTAGATTGACTGTTTCCAAGAACAAGATAAAGAAAAAAAGACCTTGTTTTCTCATGTTAAAAACTATTATTTGCAACAGGTTTAAGAGAAAACCTTGCTAATATCTATGTTTTAATGACAGCAGGAGCTGGGCAGTCGGATCTCTAAGTCAACGAGAAAACATAAATTCAAAGCACAGATGTTGCTCGGTCCCCTCTATGGCTTGCTTCATTTGGTACCAGTCAGAGTGTGTGGGGAAGGGCTAGTGGAGGAGCAGGCATACCTCTGACAAATCCCAATTTGGTTATTTGATTTGAGGACTGGTGTGGTTTGACTGCTAAGCCAGCAAAGCTTATGAATTATGCAAGCAGCATCTGGCCCCTCGAGAGCAGAGGCTGGCCAAGAATTGGCATAACTGCTCCACTTTTCCACTTTTTATACAATACCCTCTTTAACCACAGTAGCTTCACGCTGTCACAAAAGTTTGAGTATGGATAGGATGAGCCTTCTTTTGTACCAGGTCAGCCTGAAACTGTTATTTCCTTGCTGGCCAGATGCAGACTGGGTACACACAGGGTTCCTTGAGCAGAGTGAGTGGACCAGCAGGTTAACTATGAAGTTACCTTCTGAACTTTGTTGGATTATAAACTGAGATACGGGCGTTTGATTCACAGTGTTGGAGACGGTGGCTACCTTTGATGGTTGGGTATAGAGCTGAACTTAACTAAATTTTTCAAGTATTCAGTTATACTGTCCTTTTTCAATGACCTCTTGTTTAGGTATTTGAAACTCCTAGGAAAACTTTTCCCTGAATTAATTTTTACTGTTACCTTTTCCCATCTAATCTAATAAAGATGAATTACAGCAATTCTAGTTGCAATAGTCAAATGTTAAGCCAAATCTGAATTTTTTTCTCATCAGCTTGTTCACTTAGCTGTAAGTGTAATATAAGAATAATCTCTGCACATCAGGAAAAGAAATACAATGATGTATTACATAAAATTTGAACTGAGTAGCAGACTTAATGCAATTTTAGTAATTTTTCTTTTCATTCTCAAATTTTCCATTTTCCTCTCTAGTATTTCTGGATAGACAATCCAAAGCCATCACTATGAATAGGATGTAACAACAGCCATCTGCAGGTCAGATAAACCCATCCATCAGAATATCAGCAAATGGACCTAAAATATTTATAGAATTTTTATTCATGAGAGAAATAAACCATTAATTGGTGATTAACATAAGAAGGTAATAATGAACTCAAATCTGTGTAGCACAGTTTTGTTATTACTCATTTTCTGCAGGCAAGATAAGAAAACAAAACGAAGAAATTAGTTTTAGTTTGCCAGAAGAGCTATTTTGTGTAGATTACTGATGAAATGCATTTTGAAATCTGATGCATCTGTACATAGCCATATTCATTTCTCTGATCTAGTAAAATATCACAGATATTTCCCAAAAAGGGAGCTTTATAACAAACAGTAAAATCTATATCAATCACTGTGTATTCATAATAACTCATAGCCCTGAAACTTAATTATGGCTAAATATAATTTCTGAATTGAAACATTTTCAGCATAGCACTCAGCATATTCCTAACTTAAAATGTAGGTTTTTTGTATTAAAAGTTCAAATACTTTAATGGATTTGAGGCTGTCATGAAGATGTCTATATAGGCAGCAATTACTGAGTTTGAAAGTATGAAAGTAAGTTTAATTTGTGTAAAACAGACAACTCTGAAAAAAAGGTAATATTCCTTTAAGTGGTCTTCTACAGAAAAAGAAAAGCTGAAGTGCCATAAAAAATTATATCCATTGCGTGTCCTCTCCTACTTTAATTTCATTTTAACTTTAAATAAATATTTCTTTACATTTAGCAACAGTGAAAAAGGCTGTTCTTACTCATTTTGTATGATTAAAACTACATTAGCAATATAGATGTATTAATTTACAGATACAGATACTAATTGCTTAAATATTGAGTTCAAAACTAGACACTGGTACTGGGAAGGGATAATTGGTTCCTGCCACAGAAAAAAACTGTAATAAAGAACTTGAAAGTGCTGTCACATTTCACATAACAAGCAAAATCTCAGAATATTTGAAAAATATTCTGAAAGAAAATGTCTTGGGGCTTTCTTAATGAGAATGAATGTGGTTTGAAAAGATCAAATAATATCCACATATGTCAAATACAGGTTCTAATAACAGTTAGAGATAATGAATAAAATTAAAGTAGGTCATTTTTAGTCATTTACGATCCAATAGGAGGCATACCTCTTCCTAACTGCTTGTTAAAATATAATTAGAAACATTTGCTGTATTTACAAAAAATATCAATATCAAAGATTAAAAAAATTAAAATGAGATATTTTACCATTCTTTAATTTTCTGGTTTTGTTTTATTAGCATTTAAGTAGTAAATGACATGTAAATATGTTAAGCTTGTAATAATTGGCATAGCACAGTCATAACCATAAATAATATGGCAAATATAAGTAATCTGATAGGAGAGGTGGGTTTTTTCCTCTCCTCCTGAATGTGATAGCTTTTAGCAATCCAAAATTGTCTACATATACATGGAACTGAACACAGACAATTATGTAAGAAAAGAAAAGTCCAGACCACAGCATTCTTTGGTCACCCAGCTAACATGTCAATTTAAGATAATATCAAATTTTTACTGAAAATATACAGAAAGTCTTAAGAGAGGAGAAAAAAAATAAGGATGAAGTCAGATATAGAAGTAGTTATATCAGCACTTCTCAGCATTGGGCTAAATTTGCCAAGCACACACTGGTTGTTCATCCATAACATTGATGTTTAGAAATACAATGGCTTGTCAGGATGTTTATTTTAGAGATGGATTGTGCAGTCACCAGTAAATCCTGGTTTACTACTGAGAGAAGTGATAGTTAGAGCTGGTTGGCATTTATGGCTGAACCATTTCCTTATTCAAAATTCTGAATTGTGAAATCAAATTATTTGCAATTTTGACAAATCTCCACGCTGATTTTTTTAAGCTTTGTCATCCTGTCTTTTTGAAATTCTCAAGAGGTAAGATCTTGCTTTGCATAATTTTCTGTAAAATTGAGGTTCACTTCACAAAGCCATAGGACAACGAAGATGTTAACCTAGACAACAGTAAAGGAACAGATGAAAATAGACCATGCTGAAAAATGATGAACGAACTGCAAGAGAGCAGGACGGACCACTCATGACAACACAAATGGAATGAAAAGAGTCAAGAAACAAAAGTGATTCAGTTTTCACAGTAAGCCTTGGTAAATGTCTTAGGATTAGGGAAATGTGTAGGTCAGTGGACTCAAGGGATGCGTCATGAACTGAACAAGACTGGTAGCTACCTACCACAGTATGAGGAGAAAGACATTGTTAGCTACAGATGTATTCCCCTGACATCATCTTGGAGCCAATGTGTTCTTAGGTGAGTTGTCCTGTTGACTGCTCATTTCCTGTCTATTTACAGATGTCCCATGTATTCTTTCCCCAGTGCCTTCTCAGTCCTCAGCACTGCACTGCATCAGAGCACAAACCACACTGCCATGGGTAGAAAAGGAGACCTTGGGTAAGTCACTGGAGATACATAAAAAAGTATGCAACATAATAATATTCCATAAAAAATCTAAAATTGGGAAATATTGTGTTGCTTACTTTCTCAATGACGTCTCTAAGGTATGGTTTCTTGTACTCAACATAATTAAAAATTACTTTGCATAATTAAAAATCACTTTGACATTATTGTCATCTTGAACCTCAGTCAATGGCTTTGAGAAAGACATTCTTAACCCAATTACATAACTTCAGAAGTTGTGGCAAGGCTTTCCTCATAGCCCATGTCTCTGATAGTGCCACCTACCTTTGGATCTTCCTCTCTTCCTCTTCTCTACTGTAATAAGGGAAAACTGCTTATCTCTCCTCTAAAAGCTCTTCATGGTTTATTCAAACCACTTCATTGATAACCTTGTACAAAGACTATTACTGAATGCAGTGGGACTTTTTACATGTATGAGGAGCCTTAATATAGGAAGAAGGTTAGGGTAGGGTCCCATTATTGAATTTATTACTGCAGTTTCACTCTTTCTTTTCTGCTTTTTTATGTTCAGTTTTTCTTTTTCTAATAATTTGGAGTTGCCTCTTGTGGATTTCTTTCCTTTGCCTTTTCTCAACCTTTCCTGCATTTCTTTTTCTTACAATACTTTATCCTGATGCTCTTCCTTGGCTTCCTTGCTAAATAAATTTTTAAGGCTGTTATTTATTTGTTGTTGCTTGGACAAATCCAGTTCTGTTAAAATATCCCTGGGTGTTTTTTACAAAACTATTGATTTTTAAGCACCCCAAAGATCAAGTGTGGCTGCCAGTTGCAATGTGTTTCTCTTGCTGGAGCAGCTCCTCCTTTGAAATGGCTGAGTGGGATATGACTCAAGCCATGAGCAGGAAGAAAATTATTTCCTTCTGCCTACTTCTTTGGCTACATACTTGGCAAACATTAAGAGATCCTGCCAAAGAACCGACTCATCAGCTAGTTCCTGTTTTTCCTTTCTCTCTTTCTCACCTCGCTTCCCCCTCACAAGCACACATTGTGAATGGTGGGATATTCTCAGCAACACCACCGTGGTTGAGTAACCCTTCCTAAGAAGTTACCAGGAGGGATGTGTCAAAATCGCCTTTTTTCCCCCTCTCACTGTTCAAAGTCTCTTCTGTATGATACTGTATCTTATCAAATACTTATGGATGGCATAGCTAAATTAGGAAACCAAAGATCACTCTGGCTTCTGTTGAAGTCAGTGCTTCCCACAAAGCAAAGATGGCTTTTTGAACACAAACAAAATCCCTGCAATCATCTGAAGCCATTTGTGATTATCTCCCATCGTTGGCTCAAATCTATGATCCTGAATACTCCAAATTAAGGGTCAGAGTTAAGCCCTTAGAACAAAGGCAAAAAGAAAGCCTTTCAGTGTAATTTCTGTAAAGTCTAAGTTAAAGTAAGGGTGTGTGACACATTGGTTACTATTAGCCCCATGACTTATTGTTGGTTTGTCTGTGCTATTTTTTAACAGTCTACCTTTAAAGAGGAACCTTGAGGTTTGATGAGTCTCAAGGCATGTGCTGTTTTTGTAGGGTATTATGGCAGTGTAATGACCCTATTCATGTGTATCTTAAAACTTTTTGTGCTGAGAATTGAGAAGGTGAATGCTGAAGTTGAATAATGTCTGCCTGTTCTTCATGTAAGCCTTTCATTCATTTANGGGGGGGGGGGAGGAAATTGCTGTTTGGTTTGTTTGTTTAGGTTTTTTTGTCTTTTATTCTAGGAAATCAAAAGCTCTTTAAGAAACGGTCACTTATTTCCTGACAACCTAACTACAAACTGCCAATGCTCTATGACTGCAGTTTAGACTTCTGATACAGGGAGTTATCAACTAAATGGACACTAGGTAAGTAGCGTTTTCCCATTTTACTAACCCTATCACTATATGGGGAACAATACAAATGACAAATTGCTTATCAGAACTTTTTACCAATGCACAAATTGCTTTATTTTGCATTATCCCCCTCTGGACTGTATAGTAGAACATTAATTTTATAATCAACACTTTATTCAGCACTTTATTTATTTACTTTTTCCCAAGCAGCATAAAATGCTCTTAAAGTCAAGTCCTCTTAATGACACAGAACCTTTTACACACTTCTCTTCTTAATATATTCTTCAAGGCAAGACTTGCATGTTTGAAGATTACTCTCAGAAATAATGAAGAAACGACAGAAAGCCTGTTGGCCTAGAAAAGAGCCATTCACATCCATTCATTTATGCATATCCCACTCACATGCTGATAGTGTTTTGTGACATGTATTTCTGTCCCCTTATCCATGCATTTATCAGGCACCATATGTAAGGCAGGCATTAAAGCAAGAACATCACATGTGACACCTAGTTAGTTGGTTAGAGACAGACAAAGTCGTTTCTTCTTATCTCAGCAGGAAGCCACGCTACTTTGAGCCCAAAGCTTCTTGGTTCAATTTCTTGCTGGAATTGATTCCTTATAAATATGAATTACTCTTCATTTGATCTTTTCTCATTTGTGGGCAGGGCAGCAGTGCCCCACAGATCTGTATGTGGAGGGTCCACATAGGCTTTCTATGTTTTCTCTGTGGAAAGCAAGAAATAGGGATTCGGTGCTTCTCTACATGAGACTTTGGAGAGTGTACTTTATTTGATACAGCCTCATTGGAATGGCGGCCTAAAAGCTTAGAGGAGCAAAGAGACAAATATGGCAGATATACATTAAACGCCTTTTCATCCTGTAGAAATTCATCACAAACCCCAGGGAAAATCTATCTTTAAATGGTGGATCTATGTGACTTCAGCTGGGGTCCCGTTCTGCGAATCATCATTGCACTGTCATTCCCCAGGTATGCAGGATTAGAGAGGAAGAGAGGAGGTAAACAGAGCTTTAAAACTGATGAAATTTGTGAAAGTGTAACATAGATCCTATTTTATTTTTTTTTTCAGGGAGAAAGGAAACAATCACCTGCTCATTCCTTTGAGAGGAATCAAGACATTTTCTTCCCAGTAACCTTCCATGGGTTTAAGAATAAGAAACACTGACCCAGACCTTGGTCACCATTTCATATTGTAGGAAGTTCATTTACATCTTTGGACTTAATTTTTATTCTACATGGACTGTATGTGTGGGCATACATGTTAAAACCATTCTGTATCTCAGTGATGCGTCATTGAAAAGTTTGTATGCATTATCTTTTAGATGTAATCCATTTTGGTTTTTAAGGTATTACAATATCACAGAACAGCTGAGGTTAGAACGCACTTCTGGACACCTAGTCCAAACCCCTGCACAATGCACAGTCAGCTAGAGTAGTCTGCTCCAGACTGTATCCAGTTGAGTTTTGAATTTCTCCAGAGACTGAGGGTCTCAAGCCTCTGTGGGCAACCTCTTCCGGTGTCCAATCAAACCCACAGGTTTTTCTCATATTTAAATGGAATTTACCATAGTTCAGTTTGTGCCCATTAACTCTTGGTCTGTCATTGGGTACTGCAAAGACTATGGCTCCATCTTCTTTACTCCCCCTTCCCCACCACGTATTTATATGCATCTGTTTCTTTTCCTGTGGACTAGGATGCACCTTTCTTCAACCTGCAGAAGGTGATCCTTTGAAATCAACCAGCTCTCCCAGACCTCTGTCAGCTCTATGACCACATCACAAAGGATTCTTCTAATCAGGTCCCTGGACAGGGAAAAGTTTGCCCTGCTGATGTNGTTGGTTGGGGTTTTTTTGGTTTTTTTGTTGGTGAAAGTATATAGCACAATGGCATATGGCTAAATGTGATGTGTTCTTGAATGGGTTTTCTAGCCCACATCTACAGGAACACTGTTCTCAGTGACTGGATTAGCTATTTTGCACAGGCTTACCTGTGCAAAATGGGGTTTGTGATTTGACCCTGTGTAAATACAACACAGATGTGCTCTCAGTGTCATGTCAACAGCAACCTAGTCCAAAAATTCCCATGGTAGAATAGGGGGTTTTGGTTTGGGTTGGGTTTTTTT